>PISX010009570.1:0-18182 GCA_004024625.1 Mellivora capensis
ACACACACACACACACACACACACACACATACACACAATAAGGGCAAATATGATAAAGTGATATAATATGACTATAAAGATGAAAATAAAAAAATATTCTAAAGAAGGAATTGATAAGAAGTTGGTTAAAAAAAGAAAAGAAAAAAAGAGGAAAGAATGTGATCAGGCTGGAGACTAGAACAAAGCCATGCACTAGATTTAGGGTATATTTTGATCTGTTAGAAGAAATTGTATCCCCAAATTTTAAACAAACAAAAAACCTATATGTATACAAAAATTAAGGTTAAATACAATGGAGGGAGAAAATATGACTACAACAAGGAAAGTTAGGAAAGATTTTTTTAAATTTTCTATAGTTAAAAACATTAAAATAGGAAAGATGAAAAATTAAAAAAGATAGAATAAGAAAAAAATAAAATTAAAAAAATTTAACTTTTGAAGATGAAAGGTTCATGGGAAAAAATGCCATGAATTCTATGTGTTGCTTTCCCTAGCTCTGGAGTTCTGCAGTTCTCATTGATCAGTGAACTTGGTCTTGGCTGGACATTCTTGCTGATCTGCTTGGAGAGGGGACCTGGTGCAGTGATTCTCAAATGTCTTTGCCTGAGGCAGAATTGCACCACCCTTGCCAGAGGCCAGGCTAAGTAATCTGCTTGGTTTTGGTCTTGGGAGCTTTTGTTCCCTAAATGCTTTCCATACAGCTTTGGAGGCCGGGAATGAAAATTGTGGCCTCCCAATCTGTGGCCCCATAGGAGACAGGAGCTCAGGACCCCACTCCTCGATGTGCTCTCAGAGAATAGCTGTCAATCCCTCCTGTCTCCCTCATCTCTGGCCACACTCCGAGTTCATCTGGCCTGTGACTGGGCATTTCTGTCTCTGGTGCATCGCTCCATTTGTGTCTCCAAACCCAGTTGATTCCTGCAGTGCACTTCTGCACTGCTCCTCCTGGAGGAGAAAGGTGAGTTTCCTAGGATCTCCTGCTCTTTAGGACCCTGCCCAAAGAGCAGTAGCCCATCTGTGCTATGGATCACAGTTTAAGGTAACCCTGACCTGAGAGCCCCCTCCTCAACTCCATCTCTGCAGTAAGTTTCCCTGCTCCAATACCTGGGAGCTCTGCCACCCTCAGACACCCCTGGTCTTTTTGTGACCTCTTTTCTGGGACCACACTCTCCCCGTGAGGGCTCCACCCCCCCGCTTAGTCTCTGGAGCAATGTCCTTTAGGGGAGCAGAGTTCTAAAAGTTCCAATTTTGTGCTTCACTGCTCTATCACTTGCCAGGAGCTGGCCCCTGCTCCCTCGGTCTATCTTCCTGAATGTTGCCTCGGATTCACTTCTCCACACATCCTACCTTCTAGAAAGTGGTCAGTTTTCTGTTCCTAGAATTGCTGCTCTGCTCTTCTCTCTCCTGTTGAGAATGGTTTGATAACTAGCTGAACTCCTGGGACCTGATGATATTTAGGTCTCCTACTCCTCCACCATCTTGCTCCTCCCTCTATGTCTTTCTTTCTTGTTGGATATAAAAATGTTCCTCATTTAAGAGTTTCAAAAGGTGTTTTTATTTTTGGTTGTCATTAAAAATCAAGTTTTTGCATTGTGTTTTGGAGTTAATGTTTTAGAATTTACTTGTAAAATGGTATTTTAAAGGAGAAATGCCTTTATATACTCTTCTAATTTTATAAGCACCCACAGTATTTTTTATACTGGTTGAGATGTTCTTATCAACATAAGTGAGTATATAATCAGCCAACTTATCATAAAAAAATGCATAAGAGTAGGCTCCCATGGAAAGTAATTTATAATTCTAGGGGGACACACACATTTTTCTATAACAAACATCTTGACACAAGTTTATTATAGTGAATATTCATAATTGCAAAGTCAGAAGTCAATAGTCCTTGGCATTTTGAAAACAAATTTTATGATATTAAGAAAGTACTTTGCCTCTTTTAATAGATAGGCTTACGGGTGCCTGGGTGCCTCAGTCAGTTAAGTGTCTTCCTTCAGCTCAGCTCATGATCTCACAGTCCTGGGAGCAAGCCCCATGTTGGGTTCCCAGCTCAGTGGGGAGCCTGCTTCTTCCTCTCCTCCCCGCTTGTGTTCTCTTTTGCTATCTCTATCTTTCTCTTAAATAATTTTTTTTAAAAGGAAATAGGCTTACGCAGAAACTAGATCTTATAACAACAATTTGCATTTTATGGTAACTGGTATGTGAATAATCATTGATCTTCTTATCTACACAAAGGCTAATTGTTAATCCAAGGGTTCACATTCTCAACAGTATTATAGCCTTTCAAGGCTCCTCATACTGAAACTTGTGCTCTCTGCTCAGCTGTTTTAATACTGAATTTAACATATCAAAGTTTCTGTTTTTCATGCAATTACTTCATTTGAAAGTTATTTTTAACCTATGTTAGAAAGGTTAACAGATATTTTAACCTATGATAATAAAAGAGGGTTTTAATATATTGTTTTGTCATCACCATCATCATCATCATTTGTGCTGTGAATGTGTAATACTAGTTGTCTCCCCCCCACTTTTTCAGTATCCCATTTACCCTAAGATTTAAGTTTCCATTTATATCTGAAAATTATTCTGATATTTGTTAAAAACAGCAAGACATATTTTATTGAATAAAATAGGGAATAAACTATTTCTGTAAGGGAGAGAGACTGAACTTAGCTCAGGATACAACAGGAAGTAGTAGAAATTTATTGACAGGGGACATAGAGTAGGAGAGAATGTAATATTTCTAAGAACAACTTGGTCAGAGGCGCCTGGCTGGCTCAGTCCATGGAGAATGTGAATCTTGATTTCGGGGTCATGAGTTTGAGTCACATGTTGGGCATAGAGACTTCTTCTTCAAAAAAAGAACAACTTGGTTAGGTATTAAGGAAAGAAGAATTTGGTTAGATATTAATGGTGGAGGAACAGAAGTTTGATTGACTATCAAGGGTGAGGGGATGCTTCATAAAGTGGCTTAGCAAGATTCTTTGCTAAAACTTCTCAACAGTTCAATGATGAGGCATAATGAAGAGGGCTCAAAGCAGTCTGGGTAAATTCTGGTCAGAGTCTTTGTCATCATGAACCAAGTTCTCATATATTGTGTGCCTGTTTTGGGGCTGTTTTACTGCATTGGTCTATGTTGTGGACCGAGTTGTGTTCCCCCAGCAAATTCATATATTGAAGTCCTAACTCCCTGTTAAGATTGTAAGCAGTTTGGGGAAAAAAGAAAAGTGTGATCATAAAGGTGAGCCCTAATCCAAAAGAACTGGTGTCCTCAGAAGAAGAAGAGATACCAGAACTCTTGTTCTCCTCCATCCCTCTTCCATGTGTGTGACAGAGCAAAGGCCATGTAAAGGTAAATAAGTAGGCAGTTATCTCCAAGCCAGGAAAAAGCTCTCACCAAGAATTGGTTGCCACCCTGATCTGGGACTCCTAACTCCCAAACTGTGAGAAAAGAAAATCTGTTGTGTAAGCCATCCAGTCTATGGTATTTTTTATGGTAGCTCTAACAGATTAATATAATCTGTTTTTTATTTGTTTTTTTGGTGTGTTAACACCCAACTGTCTTAATTACCATGCTAATATTTGTGAAGGAAGATTCCATTTTGTTCCCTTCTTTTTATCTATTTTTTCTCCTTATTGGTACACATTTATTTTAGAATAAGCTTGTTTAACTACAAACGATGTCATTGACATGTTCATTGGAATCCTACTGGTGTTAGAGATAACTTGTGAAGAATTGAAATTTTAGGATATTGATTTTTCCTATCTATGGAAGCCTATTCAGATATTCTTTCCTGTTGTGACATTTTATAGCACATATACATTTATTCATTGATATCTTAGAGTTTGTTGTAGCTGTAAGTGGTATATTTTTCTATGGTACATTTTCTAGTTGGTATTTGATGACGTATTATTGATATGATGTCCCTTTTCCTTAAATACCTCAGTGTCTTTCCTATAAAGCAAGGTCATTCTCTTTCATAATCACACTGCAATTGAAAGTTTACAAGGTTCACCTTGGTGGACATTATTATAGTTTACTATTAATCTTACTCAAATCTCACCAACTGTCTTAATAATACACTTTATAGACAAAGGTGGGAGAAGATTAAAACAATTTTTTTCCTGTTCCTAGAGCTACTCCAGAAGCACACATTGCTTTAGTTGCCATTCCCTTTAGATTCATTTAATCTAGAACAGGTTCTTAGTTTTTCCTTGATTTTCATGAGATTGGCATTTTTAGAAGTTCAAGCCATTTATTTTTGTGGAACATCTTTCATTTTCATTTTGTTATTCTGTCATGATGTGGTTAAAATTACACATTTATAGCAGGAACATCATAGTGGTAATGCTGAAACGATACTTTTCAGTATGTCATACCAGTGAGAATATGCTGTCAACTTGTCCCATTACTGATCATAACTTAGATACCTGATTAGTGTGTATATCTGCCAGATTTCCCACTGGAAGATTACTATCTTTTTTCCAACTGTAATTACTAAACTTTGAAAACTATGTAAATATTCTAATTCTAATCACACTTTTACCCACAAATTTTAAAATTTATTCATGGTTCATGCCTCAGTAAATTAATTATGTTATTATGAAATGATGATTTCCTAATTTCATCATTTCTCCTACATTTATTAGTTGACATTCTAGTGAAAGGAATAGATCTCCCTTCTATTTAACTTATTTCTGATTTTCTGTGTTTGTTTGTATCACCACAGACTCCTAGAGTCTGAAGTTACTTGATGACTAAGAATCTGTAACTGTTACTCTGATGCTGACATTCTCCCTGATTTGGCCAGTGTGAGCCCTTTCGTTCTGGCTCCCACTGTTCTTTGAGCATTTCCACACTTTCTGGGACAGGTTATTTCCCATTCATCTGCAAGTTTCCAGCCCAGTCTGAAGTCAGGCATTTTTTCCAAGGATTGCAGAGTCCTTATATAGTGGAATGGCATTTAGCAACTAAAAGCTGGGTGCCAGCTATACTCATTACTATTAGGATGTCCTTACTGCTAAACCCTTGTTAGCGGACAGAAATGGTAAATACACAAACCCATATACAAACACACCTTTCTATTTCCATACATAGGAGTCTCTATATTAAATCTCTAAATTTTTATTTCCATTTCCAATATGACAGGATAGGATTAATTTTAGCTTTCCACCTTCCCTGATTTGTAACCCCTACCTTTTCCTCTCATTCTGGCACCCTGATGGCTTGAATATTAGCCTTTTTAATATTTTTCTATAGGCCTCTGAATCTGTTAGTTTTTTTCCTTATCCTTTTTCCTCTGTTTAGACTGAGTAATTTCTATTACTCTATCTTCAAGTTCACTGACTTCTCTTTTTCTTCTTCTTCTTGTATCTCCATTTTGTTATCGAGCCACCATGCAGAATTTTAAAATTTATTATATATTATGCTTCTCATATTTGGCTCTTTTTGTATAGTTGAAAAGTTTTATCTCTCCATTAAATTCAAAAGTGGTCACCCTTACATCTAAGAAATGGTTATGGTAGCTTTTTTACAGTTTTTGATAATTCCAACAATTGTGTCATTTCAGAGTTTACACCTGCTGAGTGGTAGGTTTTCTTGTTCTTTCTGTGGTAATTTTGGATTATGTCTGGGACAGTATGAATATGCTGTGAGATTCTAGGTCCTTTAAAAATCTTCTGGAGAGGGGCACCTGGGTGGCTCAGTGGGTTAAAGCCTCTGCCTTCAGCTCAGGTCATGATCTCAGGGTCCTGGGATCGAGCCCCACATCGGGCTCTCTGCTCAGCAGGGAGCTTGCTTCCTCCTCTCTCTCTCTGCCTGCTTGTGATCTCTCTCTGTCCAATAAATAAATAAAATCTTAAAAAAAAATAAAAATCTTCTGGCGAATACTGATTTTGTTTTCTTGTCAGCAGGTTGTCAATCTGAAAAAATCAGTGTCTCAAGCCCTCCCACCAGAATTGGTAGAAACAAGTAGGATTACTTAGGTAAACTGGTGTCCTATGATTTGTTAGTTGATGGGAACCAGGATGGTCCCACTCATAAATGATCTGCGTTAAGGGCTAAGCTATTCTCTCCTTGTGCTAACTGGCTTGATCCAGTGAGAGAAGTCTGACTGGAACAGCTTGAGTTAGGGCCTCACATCTAGGCATGTGTCTCAGGAGTTGGGAACCCATAGCCCATGGTGTTCTCATCAGTGGATGCTGGGATGGACACTATAAGAAGGGATAGCTACCTCTGTGCATATGTCACCATGCCTTTTCTGCACCAGCTTGCTGATGCTTTGTTTTCCTCCTCAAATTGCTTTGCTTCCCCTTCTGCCTCCCTCCCCACCCTCACATGTCTTGCCTTCCCATTGCCTGCCATTCTATTGCATTAACATTATCTTTCCTGACTGGATTTTCTGAAGTGTATTATAAATTCTTCTAATAGTTATGAGCAAATGTTAGCCTTCTTTGCCATCATTTTTGTCAATTTCATCTGTGTAACAATATTTACCCATAAAACAATGACTTTGAAATACTGCTTGGTATACATCAAATGGTTTTCAAATAAACTTTTTTAAGGCAAATTTTACATAAAATAAAGGCACCTATTTGAAGTACGGTTTTGTAGGTTTTGACAAAAGTAAACACTGAAGTTCCCACCAACCTAATTAAGATAAAACCATTTCTATTATCTTCAAATAAGGATCAGTGACATCGCAGGTGGCTTCCAAAGGGAAGGGGCTGAGGAATCTCATTAGCCCATGCTGCTTGACCCCCCCTTCCCACCTTAGCTCTTGCCCTGCGGCCGCCATCCTGGCACCCCCCACCTCCCCTTCCAGACGCTGCCTCTCCTGCTCCACCCTTCTAAGCGTCCAGACCCCCAGTGAGTTGAGCTGCTTGCGCGCTCCGGCTTTGAGGTGTCCACCCTTCTGTGACCCCTGCGGGAAAGGCCCATGTGGTGTATAGACATGACCGCCAAAGATCCCTTGCGGGGCCAGTCGCCAAGGAGCCTGAAGACCCGGGGGTGCCAGCCCTGTCCACTTGGGTATCGGCGATCTTGGCCTTGCCCCACACGGTGCAAGGCCTGTCCAGTGCCGAACACCTGCTGGAGCCGGAAGTTGGAAGCTCTGGAGAGTTCAGTGGAGGCTGGGCCACTGGCTTTGCCCTTGTCCTTTGGCGCATTTTCTTCGTGTCCTTCACTCATGTGCTCTCCGTGTCACGTGTCCCAGGATGAGTCACAAGCGTGCGACCGATGAGTGCGTGCTTGGCTTCGGGAGGCGGCAGCTAGGAGGCCTTGGCATGCTTCGTGCTGCGTCCAATGACCGAGTAACGCACAAACGGACGTCCAGGGGCCGTTGCCGCAGCCAGCGGCGCCGCCGCCCGGATGTCGCCGCCCATTCACCCGCTGGCGGTGTGCCGCTGTGTGGCTGGGGCCACCTGCTGCCCCTGAGCCTCTCCTCGGCCTTGTTCACAAGCCCTTGTACCACGATGGCGGTCTTTACCCCTCGGACTCCGCGCCTGAGAGGTGATGTGCCCTCCGACGACTTGGAGCCCCTCTCTGGGGGTCCGTCACCGGGAGGGCTCTTCTAAGCCGCCGGTGCTGTCAGTTGGCAACGATGAGATGTTTGGCCGCTTGGGAATGGTAGAGCCCTCCAGCAAGAGCACAGATGGACTCTCTCTCTGCCTGTGAGCTGCCTGACTTCTCTATGAAGTCGTAACCACCCCCATTCCTTGACTATAGGTGACTGAGCCAGGGCTCTAGGAACATGCCAGAAAGGCATCGGAGAAAGAGGAAGACAACCAGAGAAGTAGGAGGGCCGCCACTGCTCCTCACCCCTCCACCCCACAGCCGTGAGGATGTACCATCTACATCTAGGCTCCTGGAGCTCTCCAGAGTCTCCACTGCCTTTCAGGCAGCCCCAGGCCTCTGAACGGAATCCTCAGTTCAAGCTCCCAGAGATAACTGAGGTAAGAAATCCCAGGTGTCTCTTAGCCCTTGCCATTACTAGATCCTTAACAGCCCGGCCAGAGATGTCCTGTGTGTTTGCAGGAGAGATCCAGGTGCAACGGGGCTCTCTACTCAGCCACATCCTGCTCTCTGCTGTGTGGACAGAAAGTGCTGGATAAAGCCGGGGAAAGAAGATACAGGGAGAGAAGTTTTCAGAGACTCTGTCCAGTGGGAATTCCCCACCACAAAATGGAAAATGCCAGTTTCACTGATGCCTGCCAGTGCTACTTCATAAGGTCAAGGTGAATTAGCTTCCTTTCCCTCCTTGCCCGTGGTGGAATCCTAGGCTTGAGAAGAAAGCTGAGCTCCAATGGAACCACAAGGTCTTAGAAGAGCCAACTAAGGCCCCTTCAGAATGCAGTGCTCCTCAGTCTGCCAATCCTGTGCAGGAGCCTGCCAACTCCCAGCCCTTACCACTTCCTTTCCAGAAGCTGGCCACCACCATAATCCTAGTCATTGACTTGACTGACCAGCCTGCCAGGCCCACAGTCCTTTTTGCCTCCCTATACCTTCCCCCACACCAGATATTGATTGTGAAATGAGATGTACAACTCCTTATACCTCTTCTTTTTGCTCTTGCTGTAGAATCTCTTTCTCTTATCAGGTTCAAGACCCTATTGGGGGATTTTACTTAGAAATGAGCACGGAGGCCCTTTGCATTCCACTCCCTCAGTCAAAGCTACAGCATCCTCTACTTCTAGACCCTCTCACCTCCTAGCACCTCGCCCCTCTCCTCCAGGCCTTCCCTCTGCTAAATGGAGTCACCTACACCTGTCTGTGTGGATTTTCCTCCCTTGTTCTTACAGAACCCTCCTCCGATCTGCCACCAGTCCCTGTCTTCCCCGTCAAGCCCAACTCTTTCCCAGCCACTTCAGCAGCTGTAGCCCGCACTTCTGACTTAACCAGGCTGCCTGCTTTGGACTTGTATGTAGTCAAACTGGCCACCCCTTCCCCATCCCAGGCTTTCATCTTCAGGTCTCCCCCAGACTCGGAGGGGAGCTCCCCCCTGCTTGTCCAGGTGTGTGGCATTGGGAAGCCGATATGCCCAGTCAGCCTGCATTTATGGTCAGTGGCCTTGCCCCAACTTGCAACCTCCCTTTTGGCCCAGGAATCACTCCCCTTCCTCCCCTTGGCGGCAGTTGAAGAGCAGCAGCTGGGCCGCTCTCCTCAGCGCCCTGGGACATAGCGGCATCTCCGTCACTGCTTCCGCAGCCAGCTCAGCTCCAGCTGCCAGCGCTTTGGGCACTCAGGTTCCAAGCTAGCCTTTGACTCTGATGAAATCGATATGGATGCCACACCCCCTTCCCTGGCTGCCTTTTCTCCATCTTACCGAGCTCCAGCAAGAGCTTCTTTCCATACTCCATGGCACTCTGTTGTTCTGAGAACATTCCGCCCTGCAGCAGCACTGCTTCACCTCTGGACTTCACCCGCTGGCTGCACCGTCAGTTAGCGACCCAAGTGCAAACTCCCACCTTTCCTTTGACCCAGGAGAAACCATTGAGGCCACATGTCCGTCTCCTGGTGGGCTACAGCCTGAAGCCACCAACAGGGACAGCCCTTTCCCCTTTGGGATCTTTTCAGCCCCAGCCCAAGCTCCAGACTCCACCTCTCATGCAGCCCAGCCACCCACGGGCAGGGCAGGCCAACCCTATGGGTTTCTGTCAGTTTGACCTCCCTCTGTTTGATTGTTGACATCCCTGTCACTGCTCAGCTGGCCTTTTGTGAACACCCCAGGAGTTGGGGAAGGCTTCACCTGAGCACCGGACTCCTGTCCTGGTTGCAGGTGGAAAGGCCAGCTATACGAAAAACAAACAGAGATCTTGGGACATACTTTCCTTCCTGCCCACGGTCAGAGCCCCTTGAGGGCTTGAGGCCCCTTTCTCATCTCTCCATGACCACGGCACACCTGCTACTACTGGAGGAGACAGCACCACTGAGAAGAAACGTGTTCCAGGAGACAGTTTTTCCCCTATGGTCAGATCACTGGAGGCCCTTCTGGTCTGAGCACATCCCCAAGCAGAGAGGACAACACCATATTAGTGTTCAGAGGTAATTCTCTTCCTGACTTTTTTTGGAACACATGGGGACTCTGACCACTGCGCATGTGCTGTGGCAGAGGGCCTGGCACCACACCCCACACCTATGCATAGGTCTGTCTCTAGACAGAGCACCTGGGGCCCGCCAGATCGGAGCACAGGTACTGCAGTATGAGGGGACAGTGTCATGCTTGTGCTTGGAGCTACATCTGGTCCCGCCTCCAGTCAGTGTACCTATGGCACCTCTCCAGAGTACTCACGGCGCAATGGGAGCTGACAGCTTCATACCGAGGATTGGAGGCCCCCTGTATTTTTGCCTCCCTTGGAGCCCCTGGGCCCATGGGTCCAGAGAACAGCTGAGGCAGTAGGAGGGGCCGGTATCCTATCTGTGTCTGGAGCTACTACCATCCCCACCAGTATTTGGGAGAAATGGGGAGCTTATGGTCAGAGCACATCTGTTTCAGAGGGGAAAATACCCTACACTTTCAGAGGGACACTTCCTGTCTTACTTTCTGTGAGAATACCAGGGATCAACCCATTCAGGGTACCCCATTTGACTCTGGGGGAGCCAGCACTGCTGAGAAAATAACTGTGCTTGGAAGGACTTTTTCCCACCACCTTTGGTGAGAGCAAATGCACTGTAGGTGTGAGCACAACCAACAGCTGTCTTGCTTCCAGGCCACCCTCATCACCTGCCCAGGGCTTCACTGGAGACAGCCGTTAGGCCTCTAAGCCATTCATTTTCCTCTGGGCAAGATCTAGGATCTCAGCAACTAAGCAAGAAAGGTTTCCTGTAGGACTCTCACCACAATACCCTGTGAGTGGACTTTGATCTGCTGGTGGGAGGCTCAATACCTTTTGGCTGTGTCAAACAAACCTAAACTCTCTTTGTCTTCCTAATCCAACACCTCAGGGTGTGTGTGTGTGTACACATGTTGGAGGGAAGGGATCCTATGAGGCCAGCCAGGTCAATACACTGGACTTGGGAAATTCCATTGGGTAGAGTAGGAAAGAGCTGTGTGCGTATCATCAACCAAGCCATCCTTGGCTTTGACTGTTGGCCTGGCAGATCCAAGCTCTGGGCCAGAGGTGGAGGACACCCATGGCTCCCTATAGCTGCCCCTTTCCCATTTGCCTCAATGGGCTCTTACCTATCCCTAATTATGAGTACATAAAGCATTGTTCTTATTAAGTTGTCCTCTGTTCACATGTCTTTTGTTCTTTGACCCAACTGCAGAAAGAATGGACTTGTCTGAATGGTGATGTGTTGAGCCAGACTGAACTGCAAAGTTCCCCAGTCCTGGTGACTAGGATGTGGAAGTCCCCACACTTTACACATGCGATTTCAGCAGTCTGTTTTCAAGTATAGGGATGACAATGCAGGAGAAGTCCATAGGAGTCCTGAAGAGTGATTAAAGAGGTGGTCACCCTTGCCTCTCTCCTCCCTGCCATTGTCTCTGTCTCACCATTCTGAGCCCACTCTAGGTTACACCATTCCTGATGTGGGTTAGGAAACCATAATTCACAATGTTAGTCTTTGCAAAAATGTTTAAATACCTTTTTTGGTGCCTTTTTATTTAATTAAACTTAGACCGATGCCCATACATTCCCACCTTAGACAGGATGGGCTTGACATCCAGGCTCTTGGGCCTGGAGGGATAAAAGAAGAGGAGGCTCATATCTGCTCTGTAAGGATAGAAAAATTTATGTTTAGGATTCTATGTGTTACTTAGAAGCTGTTGTCATTTTTCTCAAAATGTCAGAAAATATCTAGATAAGGCCTAGCTGGGGGGAAAAAAAAACAACACTGTCTGGCTCTAGTCCAAACCACTAAAATGTTAAATAGCAAGAGTTACAATTTCACCCAGTTATAGCTGACCCTAGAGTTATGCTCCATCTCCACTGGACCTAACTGCTAAAATTGCAGTCTTTTCTAAGCTATTTCATGACTCATGAGAATCATCTGAAGATGGGGGTGGGGGGTGGGGGGAGATAAGCACAAGCACTTCTCTCTTCTCCTTCCAAATTATTTTATTAAACATTTCTTCAGTGAAGACTCTACCCCTGACCCTGAGCTAGATTCTAGTGACGTCAAGTTGAAGCACATCTCTTACCCCTGAAGAATTTACAATATAATAGAAGACAGATGAATAACCCAAAATTGCAACTGCAGGCACACACGATAGGTTTATGGGAGCAGGTGAGAAGGACATAAAACTAAGCCTGAGAAGATAAAACTTGAACTGTGCCTTAAAGAAGAGGAAGCAGCTGGGTGGACAAGGACTATTTCTAGGTCAAGGAAAAGGTGTGTGGCAAGTCAGAGAAAGAAGAGCAATCGTGAGCCAGTGGCACACTAGGCAGGTGGTCAAGTGTGGCTGGAGAGAGAAATCCACGCTGAAGAATACAGCTCCAGGGAAGACAGGGGCAGAGGATAAACAAAGCTATATTCCAAGATGGGGGAGGTATCCATTATCCCAAAATGTGGAGTATCATGAAAGGATTGTAAACCAAACGGCAACAAGATTATATGTAGGTTGTAGGACGTTGCCTATGGGGATGGGCATGGGGAGGGGGGTTAGCATCAAATGGGTACCAAAATAAAGTCAAGGAAGCCGGTGGGAAACTTTGCAGTGATTCAAAGTCCGGACAAGGAGTTGCTGGCTTAGAGGAGCGGGCAGTGGGGCTGGTGAGGACATAAATTGTGTGGGAGGCAATTGTATGACTACAATAATACCAGGCCCATTCTGCCATCCGGTTTGGATAAATGGACAAGAGTACTTTTAGTGACAATGTAATCAGTTTTGTTTGTAATAATAGGAAGTGCTTATGGAAGATACAGGTAATATTCAGAAAGTACTTCATTTGGTCCTCAATTTCCTGTATTTATTTAGCCTCTGGGTTGGCATAAGGATTATTCTAAGTAGTAGCATCAATTAAGAAAAAGTCCCTGCCTTTGGGGAGCCTACATTCTAGCCCGAGGGGAGAAAATAAACAATAAACATAGTAAATTATCTGGTAGGTTATCAGCAGCTAGTGCTATGAAGAGTGTGCCCTTTGTGCCATGGGGCCTGACTCTGGCAGCAATGCCCACTCAGGCTGGCTCAGAGACAAGACCCTGCTGGCTCCCACTGGCTTTTCTAGTCCTGCAAGAGGGCTGCCTACTGTGTTTAAGGGTCATCAGTGAGCTGTTTGGGGGTGAGGGCAGATAGGCAGAGTGGGGGGGGGGAAATAGGGAGGCCAGACTCACCCCCATTGCCTTTGGCTGGTTTCTCCCAGTAGAATATAATGGTGAGGTTGGGAGTTCCAAAACTTTGTGTGGAATCACATTGTGAATGAGAGGCTAGAAACCCAGGGACCCAGGGCGTGGTGTGTCAAGATGCAGAAAGAACTCTCACTGATCTATTTATCCAACCACTTGGGTGATCAAAACTTTAAAGCTATTGGGTAAAAAGTTATTCTGCTGAGTTCCTTTAGGTCTAATTGTACATGGGACTGTGTATGGCTTTCACAAGCTCTATGCCTTGGTTGGGCCTACTGTCTCCTGACTTCTGTACTGGGAAGATGAGAGAACATGTATTTAAAAATTCTGGACTACCTTAAAATAGCTCTTAAAGAGAGTATTTGGATTAATTCCAGAAATGCCCTGCACAAAACTCAGAGATATCACATAAGATCTCCCAATCTCACCTTCCTGTCCTGCAAAATGTAAGAATATTCCCTGCCTTCCAAAGCAGGTAGATCATACACAAGTGATTTAGGAAATTTAAAAAGCAGAAGGTAAGCTATCAGAGAGCTTGAGTTTGAATTCTACCTCCAGCATTCAATAGATCCTGGTAGAATACTTAATCTCTTTGTAAAATGGAATTAATAGCAATGCCAAATTGATTTAGTAGTTGAGAGAATTAAATTAATTATTATACATCAGGCACTAAAACTGCTGCCTGGCACATAAAAGGTGAGATACAGGCAGTTGCCATTTTATTATAAAATGTGAATAATTCATAGAAATTACTAACATATACTTTATTAACCTATAATCCTTTCAAAATTGAGGTGATGGTGCCGAGAGTCTGTGAACCTAGTAAAGATTTAATCAGTCAGCTGAGAATGTTTGTTGGGAAAATAAATAGTTGATCTTTATCACTTTCTTTTCTATAATTAACAACTCCATTTGGCTCTTCAGGGAACAGATTAATTAATATCATTAAGAGGCAGCAGAGAGCTGAATATGACACTTTGAAATGCTTCTCATATGGAGAACTCCGCCTCCAGTTGGATTTGTACATGAAGTGTGAAGACAGCCTGTCCCCCAGTATGCCTAGAATGGAACCCAGTACGGTATCCTGAGGTATCCAGAGTAGAGCACCCCCAGTATGGAAGGAAGCTGGAGCAGTGGGAGTGGATTTATTGCTTCTTATCCAGAAGATGCTTGTTAACAGCTATATGCTTTTCAGTGAAAGGTCAAGTGCAGACAGACAGATTTTACAGGAAAGAGTGATTCCACATTAAAAGCCTAGGGAGGGAATGTCTGTCACTTCTCTTAATAGTTGCCAGCAGCTGTCTGGTGCTGCAGTGACGTGTCCCTGACTGTTTCTGAGTTGAGCTACAGACTGGGCTCAAGAGGGGCCCTTCTAGGTCAGAGGATGGACAAGGTTAAAGTGAGAGAACAACTTTTGCTTCAATTCATGAAACGGACATCAGCTATTCCCACTCCCATCTACCTCAGGGATCACTGACACAGTGAAGAAAGAATGGAAAAATGGGGCCATCATGGCAGTGATGGGACATGGGACAGAGCCCTTGGGTAGTTAGCTTTCTGTTCCCTCTTCTAGAAATTCTCTCCACTGTTCCCTTTAGAACAGTGGACTCATGCTTTCTCTAAGAAGTGTCTCTGATGAATTACATTGTCAGGTATAGTTTGTTGGGATAGAGGAATGATACAGTAGCTAGTCTGCAAAGACAGCCTTCCAGTGGGCCACACCATCCAGTATCCATGTTCTATGTAGTCCTTCCCACTTTGTTGATTTGGGGCAGGGAAATGAAGCTTTCAGTCAGAAGCTGCCATAGTCAGGAAATTGAGGCATTAAAGTAGAAGACAAAGGTGATAAGAAGTGTGGGACTGAAAGCACAGTGGTCAGAGGAAGCCAGAACAATGCACAAGTCTAGGCCTATCAGTTTACGTGAATTACATGAATATGAGCTTCTGCATCACAGTGGCACTTTTGTGTACGTGTTAGACTAGTAGTTCTCAACAGAATCAGAATTACCTGGGAACTTACTAGAAATGCAAAATTGGGGGCTATACTCTAAGCTTACTGAATCATATACTCGAGGGGTAGAGCCAGAGCTTAACAAGGCTTTAAGTGATTTTGATGCTTATTAAAATTTGAGAACCAGTGGCTTAGAAATTTAGTACTCGGGCGCTTCGTTGCCTCAGTTGGTCAAGCATCTACCTCCAGCTCCAGGTCATGATCCCGGGGTCCTGGGATCCAGCCCTGCATAGTCAGGTTCCCTGCTCAGTGGGGAGCCTGTTTCTCCCTCTCCCTCTGCAACTCCCCCTGCTTATGCTCTCATGCTCTCACTCTCTCTCGCTCTCTCTGGGTCAAATCAATAAATAAAATATTAAAAAGTTTGGTACTCAAAGTGTGATCTGTGGAGTTTGTTAAAAATGCAGACTCAGTCTGAATCAGAATCTGCTTGTTAACAATATCCTTAGATGAATCCTGTGTACCTAATATTTGAGAAGCATTGGTTTAGAATGTTCATGCCAGACTACACGTAGTACCTGCAAGCACAAAGTATTTGCAGAGTCAACAGTATGGAGAGTCTGGACGTATTCCCACCTGCAGAGGTCCTGGCCTGGAACAGAGCTGAGCCCTGGATGAGTTGGTTCTTGAACTTCCAGCCTCAAAACCCGACGTAGAAAGACTTAAAAACCCTACTTATTGCTAGGATATAAACCAGACTTAGGCTTGGGACACTGGGGTGACCTAATGACTCCTGAGCAACAATATCTTTCCAATCAGAGAGGAAAAAGCTTCTTTTTGTTGAACCGGGCTTTACTCTGGAGGTTACAAGTGAGGCTTCTTAGCAGAGCTTCTCAACATCTTTAGGAGTTGGCTGAAAGGCTAGCAAGTCAGGGCAATGCCTCTTTTCACGTCTTGTGATCTTTTATCAGTGCTGGCAGCCCCTGGTGTTGTGAAAGAAGGGAAAAGGGAGCTCTCATTTGCAGAGCTCTGTTATGTGTAAGGAGCTATGCTCTTTCCTTATATGCCTCATAACTGTGTTCGTATAACCATTATACAGTTAACTGATTTAATTTAAAAAGGGTTTAAGAGCTTGTCCTTGTTCCCACCCTTAGGAGCCATTTTCTAGGCTCTCTTTTCTTCTGGTATGACTTGCAGGTGTTTTTGTTATTAGATAAGCCAGGAGGACTATAGCAGCACTCTGCCCACAAGGTAGATGAGGATGAGCTTTTTGTATGAAGATGCTTTGTTATTCTCTCAAGGAATATCTAAACAAAAAATGATCCATAATCTTCTCAAGATGTTTCATATTGGTATATTCTGACAACTACATAGACTTTTAAAAGGTAACTTAAGCCTTTATTTTGGAAAGTAGCACAAGATTAGGAAGAAAGCACTGAGTTTGGAGTTCACATTCAGGCTTCATGCCATGTCCCAATTTCTCAATTGAAATTGAGAACATGTTTGAAAACATGTTACGTGAAAGTAACAAGTCACAGAAGAGCACTTACTATATGATTCTATTCACATAATGTCCAGAATAGGGAAATCTATAGATACATTGAGTATATTAGTAAGTTGCTCAGGTCTGGGGCTGCAGATGGGGGTTAATAGCTATTTTCTTTTTTGAGGTGATGAAAATCTTCTAAAATTGAGTGTGGTGATATGATGGTTGCATATATTTGTGACTACACTGAAAACCTTCTAATTATATAATTTAAAAGGGAAAATTGTGTGGCATTTAAATTATATCTCAATAAATCTGTTTAAAAGAGGAAGAAGGGATAAGGACCCAGGGATTGTCCCGGGCAGAGTCCTGAGGAACGCCAGTATTTAATGGTCATATAATCTAGCTTCAAAACATCAAGATAAAATAATAAAAGAAAACTTAAGATGAAGTACTTGTAGTATAGGTCCAGGGACAGCTATTGAAACAATGTGTAAAGTGATGGGATTTGGGGGAGGGGGTACATGGTCCCCTCACACCTCCCAGGAGGTTATCACATCCAACTGACAATCTGCATCTAGGGAGGGCAGATTCTGGTTCTGGTATTGGGAGTATGAGGGAAAAGGAGGTAAATTCCTAAAAGAACAAATTTGCTTTTCCCTAATTTTAAGACTGGTTCTGTCCACGAGAACCACAGTGGTATGACAGTTGTTAATTTGAAAGGATCCAGGGGCAGAATCTAACCCTCAACTTCCCCTTCCTCATCATGGGAGTAGCTTAGCTGTGGAAACCATTAGGAGGAGGGAGGAGGGATGAACATGTCATGCATATTCTTTTCTGGGAAGACCTTTTATCTGGTTCTTTCATGGGTGACAGAAAATAAAGAAAAGTTACCTATAAAATTTGACATTTTTTAAAGTTAAAAGAGTCATTAAAGTTCATTTTGTTTAATAATTTCCAAAACTTTTATTTGCACTATAGCCTATTTTCAAAAAAAAATATTACCAGAAACTGATAAGACCAATAAGCATTTTAGATATCTGGGAAAAGAAATGCAAACAGGAGACAGGAAGAAGCTGCTTCTGGGTCAGCAGTGCCTAGAGCAGTGATGGTTGGTGCTTTCCCATGGGCATCTTGGAGGCGAACACACTTACAGCTTTTAAAATATGAACAAAGATGGCAGAGATGTTGGCAAAGTTATCCATATTTAAAACAAAATTCTTCCCTTTTTAGAGCAGTTCTCAATCCTGACTGCACATCACCATAGATTGTGCAATGCTTTTGTTGTTTGTTTAAATTACAGATGATAGGACTTTTGTTTCTGGAAGTCAATAAACATTGTCAAAATGTTATAAAAGTACAGCTCTTTACCCAGGGAGAAAAATGCACACATATTTAGAAGCACAATATTTTGCCTATCTTTTTTTTTTAATTTTTATTTTTTATAAACATAC
>PISX010009570.1:18282-61672 GCA_004024625.1 Mellivora capensis
CCCTCAGTTTGTTTTGTGAGATTAAGAGTCACTTATGGTTTGTCTCCCTCCCAATCCCATCTTGTTTCTTTTCTTCTTTTTCTGCCCCCCTAGTCCCCCATGTTGCATCTCCACTTCCTCATATCAGGGATATCATATGATAGTTGTCTTTCTCTGATTGACTTATTTCACTAAGCATGATATCCTCTAGTTCCATCCATGTCGTTGCGAATGGCAAGATTTCATTTCTTTTGATGGCTGCATAGTATTCCATTGTGTATATATACCACATCTTCTTTATCCATTCATCTGTTGATGGACATCTAGGCTCTTTCCTATCTTTTAAGTGTATCTTTTAGTCCCCCAGGTATACATTTAGAAAGCCATGGGCTTCACTTTAAGTTCCTTTAATCTGGAGTAGGGGGCACCATTTTTCAAGATTTTTTCCTCATAATGCAACTTAAAGCATGGTTCAGATAATAAAAGCTCAACTGAAAAAAAAAAAGTTTTAGTGGTCTGTGTTACTAGAGATAATGACCTCAACAGTAGGCATCTGCTACTTGGCTAGAGATCCCTCTTAATTTAGAAACAGATACGCTAGTGTAAACTTTGGAGTACAGTTTCTAGTTATTAGCTGATGGAAGCAAAGGTCATATTGAAGCCAGGCTGGACCTAATATCATAGAAACAGAAGAACTGGTTCCATCCTACCCTGATTTTGGCAGAAGCTCCCAACAGTGACCTCCAGGAGTGTACATCCCCAACCCAGCCAATGATGCTGCATAGAATTGCAGAAAGAATGTGGGTTTCTGAGTCAGTCTTCCCAACATCCAAGACCTAGACTTGCCACTTACTCACTCTTCAACCTTGTCTCAGTTTCCTATTTTGGGAGACAGAGAAACAGTGCCTCTTTTTTTTTTTTTCTTTTAAATGGGACTTTTGTAAAGATTAGAAGAAATGATGGTACCTGCCATTTAAGAGATTATATGAACAAATAGAAAATGTGACTGGGCATGACATGATAGGTAGGCAAAATACAGGGCAATTGAACTCTGACTCATAAGTTCTTCAGCAGGCAGTCCAGGAAGTCAAGACATGGCCTTTGTAGCAATCTGGTCAGAAGGGCCAAGGCTTGCTCAGTGACTCCCCATTTGATCCCTCTGCTTCTGACACAGAACCAACCAGAGAAGGCCAAATAAGGTTCCCAATCCAATCACATAGGATGTATCTACCTCTAGTTAGCCACCTCCAGTTTCCACACCAACAGTTTTCAATCACGGCATACCTGAAACCTTCCCTTTCTCCCACACTAAACCTTTCCCACTCTTCTGCCTACCTTTGAATCTTTACTGGACACAAGAGATGTTGGCTAATTCCTTTGCTTTAACAAGCTCTGAATAAATAGCCTGTCCTTCTTCTCACTTGGGAGGGAGGTCATTGTTTATTTCCATAAGTAAGTGATAAATACTTTTTCTCCCATGTCTCCATTTCTCCTCTACCTGTGGGTACTGAAATGTCCCTATTGATCTTCCTTTTTACCTCTAGGAATCAGTCACAAATCCATCTTCTGAAGTTTGAATGAAGTCTCTTATTCCATTTTAAAGAAACATCTCTAATATAGTTCTCATTTTCCAGATGAGATGCTTCCCAGGACAGGACAGTTTGCTAAAGAATCCCTTGCAAACCTTGGCATTCAGGGTTGAAGGTCTTGAAGAGACAGGGATTGAGTTTGAGAAGGGAGATGCTTGCCTGAACAGAGACCAATTTACACGTGTGTTTTCATAAACTAAGGTCTACTTTGAACCATTATTCTTAAAACAAAAAACAACAACCAAAAAACTTGCTCTGACCAGCATAGAAAGAGGCTTCTAGATAGAGAAGCTGAATTTACTTTGGCCTTCAAAAATATAAAAAATGACCTTCCATAAAGCAGCCATAAAAAAGTCCGAGACTGTTGTGAATCTTCTATTCAGGGGTCTTTCTTCCCTTCAAACTGCAAAAATAACAACTTGGGGGAAAACTGTCAGGCAGAACTGAGCTTCATGCCTTCAATCTGCTCAGTGTGGCCTGGGTGTTATTTACAGAGGGATTTTGTGGATATTACAAGCACTGGCAAGATTTTTTTGGAGTCTGTTGGGCAAAGGAGATGTACAGGCATCATCCATTCCAGAGCTGAATGGGGGCTCAGAAGGGTTGACTATTCACAGGGGCCCAAATTATCTTGAAGACAGCTTGCTGTTGTCCCACGGTTAAGTTAATAAGATGTGCGCCATATGCTGGTTTGGGCATGCTTATACCCTGACCCCCTGAGGATTGTAATAGGATGATGACAGTGACCACTCAGAATGGAGAAGGCTCCCAAAGCCAGGGCTGTTTGTCTAGATTCCTCTGTCTTTGAGGGAGAGGCTCTGTGGTTACCCAGGCTGCCTGACCTCAAAGCTCCCAGTAATTTGGGAAGCAAATGATTCGTTTGTCCTGTTAAGCAGCACCAAGGTTTTGTCAATCAATTTTGTGTCTATTAGAATGCAAATTAGATGATGAGAACCCTTCATTTCAGGATATGCGGTAAACGTTGAAGGCCAGTTTCTATCTGGGTAACATTAGAATCAAGACTCTTGAAGTAAAGGAAACAGGGTAGGGAATGAACAAAGCTGCTTTTGGAACAGCTGACCATGGAGATTCTACCTTCTGTGGTAAGGTCAGCCTGCCTTAAGACACTGGCTCTCCAAGGAGCATATTGGCCCCTCTGATGGATGAGAGAATCCGATACAAGTAGAATTTAACTTAATACAGAACTCTAGTTTCTCTCATCCACTTCTGTGTCCTTGGCTGTTTCTAAGATGAGTACCTTTCCTACCATTTTTACTGTTTTGTTCAAAATGATCACAACAGGGGAAGCAGACTAGAGTGCTTTTATGGACTGAATGTTTGTGTCCCCTGCACCCCCCAATCCCCCAAATTCAGATATTGAAGCTCTATCCCTTGATGTGATGGTATTTGGAGGCAGGACTTTTGGAAGTTCATTAGGCTTAAATGAGATCATGAGAGTGGGGCTTCCATGATGGGATTAGTGTCCCTATGGGAGGAAGAGAGACCAGAGCTCTCTTTCCAGCGCTTTGCCACGTGAGGATGGAGAGATAGCAACCCTCTGCAAGCCCGAAAAAGGATTCTCACCAGAATTGACCCTGCTGGCGCCATGGTCTTGAACTTCCAGTTTCTGGTACTGTGAGAAATAAATATCTGTTGTGTAAGTCACCCAGTCTATGGTATTTGGTTATAGCAGCCCGAGTTGACTCTACAGGCAGTCATTCCTAAAGCTCCTTATTCTAACTTATTCATTGTATTATTCATTACTTTAGTCGTTCATTCAAAGATCATATGCATTTACTGCATGTTCATTTTATGACGGTCATTGTACCAGATGGGTGCTTAGGAGGATAGAAATAACTAAAATTTCTGCTAGTAGAGGAAGACATATTGCCTAGAACAACTGCTTCATGCACTGAAGGTTCCACCAGAGTAGTATGAGGTTTTCAGCAGAATCACAAAGGTAGTAGTGTTATATTGTCTACAATTTACTCGTCTGTAGACAAGGTAACACATGTTTATGTAAGTCAATTTAACTTACTTTTTTAAAAAATATTTTATTTATTTGACAGATGGAGATCACAGAGAAGCAGGCAGAGAGAGAAGAGAAAGCAGGCTCCCCACTGAGCAGAGAGCCTGATGCGGGGCTCGATCCTAGGACTCTGGGATCATGACCTGAGCCAAAGGCAGAGGCTTTAACCCACTGAGCCACCCAGGCGCCGCCGACACCCAAAGGTTTCTAATAAGGAATTCAGGTCCCAGGTATGGTGAGTTACCCTTATGCCCCTTATGCACAGAGGTTGGCACTCTAGAGTTGTGTGTTTCAAATATTGGTATCAGAATATGTTCATGGGGGTTGCCAATTATATTATACATTAGAAAAAATACTTTATTAGTGAAAACTTATGGTGTTTAATGTATGTACTTGGCTGTTTGTGTATAATAATTTGTGTGCTTACATCCACTCTGATGTAATTCAACTCCACACTAGAACTAGAATTCTGTTTGATGTTTTCCAGTTAACAGAAAATCCTGTCACTGGTCATTATAAGAAGAATAGTTGATCATGCTATCAACATATTTGTCGCATTTGCCTTGGGGTGAGTCTTTCAGACAAGGGCTTGATGTCAAGCCTCTGCTGAACAGAAAGTCAGGACCTCAACAAGTTTAAAGAATTGGTAATATGATTCTATTCCTGCTTAGCTAGGAAATGTCCTTCGGGTGACAGTATTTTGTCTAAAACTTGATTTCATTGTCTACCACTCAGTTGGGCTTGTGGGGAGAACAGACGTGTAATTTATTTTTTTAAGATTTTATTTTATTTATTTAAGAGAGGGAGAGAGGGAGAGAGAGAGAGCACGAGAGGGCAGAGCATCAGAGGCAGAAGTGGACTCCCCAATGAGCAGGGAGCCTGATACGGGATTCGGTCCTGGGACTCCAGGATCATGACCTGAGCCGAAGCAAGTCGCTTAATGTACTGAGCCACCTGGGCACCTCCAGACATGTAATTTCTATTCACCTCTAATTTTGGGGATGATGCCAACATTTACCAAAGAGCCTGACTCTAAATGGCCAAGCTGACTTAGATCAGCTCTCTAGCCATCTGCACAGGTTGTGAAACCTTTCTAGTTGTGCTCAAATTTTTATAGATTTGAAAAGAAATCATTTCTGCAAACCTGCTAACCAGTGCTGTGCAGAGAACCCCTGCTTGAAAACAAAGGGCATGTCATTGGAATTCCATCCCTCTCACTACTTCACTTTTGACCCCAGGAAGGGTTTGAATGTCTCTGAGGCTATTTGCCCATCATCTCCAAGGCTTTTCCACATCTGTAAAACAAAACAAAACAAAACAAAAAACAAAACCATTTTGCTTGATCTACCAAGTTCCTCTGTAATTCTTTGATGGCATGTATTAAAAAAAACCACAGGATTAAAGAAAAATGTTTTTAAAGGAAAAGAGAAGAAAGACCATGCTGTGGACAAGAAAAGTGATTAATCAAGGGCCAAAGATGAGTCTTTTCTCAGACATTCCTATTTTTGGTGAGTAGTTATTGATTGAGCTCCAGCTCTCTTACACAATTATTTAAATACAGTCTAGTCTAGAAAACAAATAAGCAACTAGGCTGTATATTATGGCAACACAGTCTCCTTTAAACTTCATTTTCCTTGTCCAAAATACAGGCTGTATATCCACGCTTGTAGGATTATTTTGAGGAGTAAGGATAATGTTTATAAAGTGAATAATAGAGTTTCTGGTAAATAATAGACACTTAAGTAATGATAGTTATTACCATTAATGACACAATGCTAAGTGCTGTGGTGGAACTGTATCAGGGCAGCAGTGGTCTGGAAGGGGTAGATAGACTGTATTCTTTGAGAGAGTGTGAAGGACGGTTTCCCTAAAGGGCTGGGGTATAAGAAGGTTTTTTTCCCCCAAAAAAAGGTCAGCGTCAGCTTCAAGAGAGGTTGTGAGTTGAAAGAACCAGAATTTGAAAAAATGTCTAAAGAATTCAACTAAGTTGTCTAAAGTGAGGGATGTAAGTAGAAGCCAATGTGTCTATAAAATAGATGAGGACCAGATCAAGAAGTGGGAAGGGGAAGAAAGCTGGTCATTTTTGGGTTCCCCCATTTACTATGCAATAACCTAGGCATAGTGTAGATTATGTAATTTCCAGAACAACCCTATGAGTACAATATTATTTCCCCCATTTTACAGATGAGAAAGCTAGCTTTGCAGGTTATGTCAAAAACTCTACATATTATTCTCTAGGTGGTAGGGAGCCTGTGAGAGCCTTTAAGCAAGGGAGGTAGGTGTAAATTATATAGTCACCATGAAAGCTGGCTTCCCTGGAGATCCTCAGAGAAATGAAGCTACAGAGCTACCTTGCAGGCCTTTTCAAATAATGTGTCGGGAGACACATGGCTAAAAGCAGGAGCATCTGTCAGCAGAAAGGCTAGGCTTGGCTGGCTCCAGCTGGGGGAGGCTCTCTTGGGGAGACCTGTCATCCAGAGGCTGCTGGCTTGTTCCATATCCTTTCCTTGTTCTGCTCACTTACTTTCCCCTGCCAGACATCAGTCCCACAGGGTGACTGCAGCAAGCCCATTATTGTGGGGAGAAAAGTTAGTCTGAGCTAAATCACAGCCATGGAACAGAAATGACCTTGACTCAGAGCAGCTGTTTCTAAAACGTAGACTCAGAGCTTTTACAATAGTTTTTATTTTAAGTAATCTCTATACCCAACGAGGGGCTCGAATTCACAACCCCGATATCTAGAGTCTCGTGCTCTTCAGACTAACCCAGCCAGGCACCCCCTCACATAGTTTTTAAGCACAAACTAAAGAGCATGGGGCAAAAAGACTTGCAGACCCCCTATGTGACAATGGAAGTGGGAACAAAACCCAGAATTTCAGAGTAGAGACTGAAGTTACCCACGGGAGGTACTGAAGTACCAAAGGGAAGAGTATCTGGATTCTGAAAGTGTGGTAGCTGGAAGTTCTTCCTACATGACTGACTAGCCAATAACAGGGAGAAATAGTCTTAGAACTGCCTTTCTATGCCTGCCCCCAGCTGTTTGTCCATGGCCAGAAGCTGTGGCTGCTCTAGTAGATAAATGAATTGGTTCCATTTGAAGAGTGTGGAGCAGTGAAAAGAGATGACAATGAATCAGAAAAAGGCTTAGAATTGGTTCAACACTAAAGAGTTCACCTAGTCTTCTCCTTTTCTTTACATTTGGGGAAACCGAGGTTCAGAAAAGGGAATTGATTTGCTCCAGGTCAGGTAAGTGAGTTGATTTACTCGCTGTGACCCTAAAAGTTATAGGATTAAGAGGAGTCAATGAGTCTTAAACCTAGCCTGATTTTTGTACTTACAATCACCCTTGCTTCTCTCTGAAGATATTATAACAATAGAATATTAATAAAGAAATGTCAAAGGTCCATGGTAATCAGAAAGAAGCAGCTACATTCCAGGCTACTATTAGAATAGGGTAGGGCCAGGAGTCAGGGGAAGATAGGAGGGAAGGATGGAAAGATGCCAGCTTTAGAGGGTCTAGATCTTGGCAGGGTGTTAGCCAGCTGCTCTTCAGCTCTGCTGCTTTTCCTGCAGCTGGACTGGGGTATTCTACCATAATATACACATGACTACATAATATACCATTGGCTTCTACTGAGGGAGCCTGAAAATTCTCTTTGATGTCTTCATATCTAAAATCCATAACTTTGATAAATGAGGCTGTCACAGTGTGAGACTGTATGACAGGGTGAATCCTGTTTGTTTTTTCAAAGCATACAGAAGATTGCTAATGGAAAAAAATTCATTCCCTTTATTTTTGTAAATCATCTCTTTCTGCTGTTGCTTCTTTGCCCTGGAAACTATAAGATGATTTCTGATTTATACCCAACATATATATAGTGTTTTCATAAGTTGGCAACTTTAGTATTCAATGTCAACAAATACCCTGGATACATACAGCATGTTTGATGACCAGGGGCTTGGTCAGAGTTTAAGATGAAACTCCATCCAACTGATTTAATAATTAAGAGATTCAGGAAGATGAAAGTTAAAGGCCTCCCATGTTCAAATGAATGTACCAAGTTGGAAATAGGGATAAAAGTTTTGCTATAACTTGTTATCTTTCATTCTGTTGATCAGTGAGGACAAGATGGAGGAAGCATGATCCTTGCCTTCTAGGTGGAAGGGCACTGACATTACTGAGCACATGTTATAGGTTAGACACTCTTCTTATACATATACATTACTTTCTTAACTTAATTGTAAGGTTGACATTTAAAGCAAACCTATGAAGTACTTTTCACATTGTAAAAATGAGGATAACTGAGATTCTAAGAGATTAATACACTTGAGCATAGTCACATTGTTTGGTCAGAGTCAGAATTAAACCCAAGTCTGTTTGATCCCAAATTGATAGTGTTTCCATCACATCATTTTGGAGAAGTACATGACATCTGTTAGGGCCCAAGCAAGAATGAGTAGGTGCCAGGCCTAGACACTGGACACATCTGCCACCTATTGGCAGATCCACTAGACACAATATGTTAATAGCTCTGCCTACAAATTCCCTTTGATACATTCATATCTGAAATCTATAACTTTGATGAATGAGGTATCCCCATGTGAGACAATGTAATAGGGCCAAAAGGCCTGATCTTTCTCACCCATGATTAAAATGGGCAGCTGGGAATAATATGCTCAAATGTTTAACTCCAGAGTTCATTCTACCCAGACTTGGAAGTCCCATAGGACATCGTGTTGTTTTCTGATATGAAGAGACCTTCAGTGAGCTTTGGCAGTATTTTCTCTGGTCACCCCTGATGTGGAAAGTTGTTCATACTCAAAGTAAATGAGATGATATGTCCTGGATCCAATTTGTTGAATACAATAATATACAATGTCAACTACTATAATTCTAGAGCCTGAATATCAGTCTTTTGGCCAAACTAGGCCAATTTCTGTTGCATATATCTTGAGGATACCACAAAGGATGCATGTACAATTGACATATCCCTCTAAATGTTTCTCCTCTAATCAACTTGATTTTTTTCCTGACTGAATTTTCCCACGGGATTCTCCTTGGTTTCTTCCTGCCCCAGAGTCAACGATTTTCCGCCAGTCGCTCTCCCTACTGCTTGTCTTGGACTCTACTATTTATAGGGTAAAAACTTGGCTGGAACTACAGCTGGGAATTGTGGTGACCCAGCATCCTCTTCAAATGAAATTATTAGAGATAAGAATGGGTACTCCCTCTTTTAAACATATGTATTTATCATAGTAAATCTTAGGTTAATAGTATTCAGAAACAGAACATAGTATCAATGCAATCTACTTGAGGAGGGAAAAAGGGGGAGTGGTTCTTCCATATTTCTGCTTATCTTTTATTTAAGATTTTATTTATTTATCAGAGCGGGGGAGAGAGAGTGAGAGAGCGAGAGCATGCACAAACAGGGGGAGCTGCAGGCAGAGGGAGAAGCAGCCTCCCCACTGAACAAGGAGCTCAATGTGGGACTCTGTCCCAGGACTCTGAGATCATGACCTGAGCCAAAGGCAGACACTTAAATGACTGAGCCACCCAGGTGTTCCACTAATGACTTTTTAAGACATTTTCCCTCTCAACATCTCAGCTTGTCATCACAAAATGAGGATAATGGACATAACAAGAAATAGAAACCAGTTGTATGTTCTATGCCTAATGCAGGCATTAGTAAGTCATCTTTCCTCCTGAATGCACGTATACAATCATTCATAGCTCAGCACTCAGGTAATAATTTCCACTCAATGAGATATTACATAGAACATAAAGTCCATGTCTCATCTCTAAATAACATCTGAATAGATCTCAAATGCAGTTCTAATATTTTACGATTCTTTTTCTTAGTACTTCTGTTGGCCTAGAGAAAGTTGTAAGAGATATACTTGTCTGACCAGATTGTTGTATTTTATAGTAGTTTTCATTTCTTCCTTAAGTGCTGCTTTAAGTCTGTTCAGTCACCTTTTCCTCAACAAAACTGGAAGACAACTTTTGTTTTCCTGTGTATCAGCTAGCTATTGCTGCATAACAAGCTAATCTAGAATTGAGTGACTTAAAGCAAACATTTATTACTGCTCACTAGTGTATTAGCCTGCTACATGGTTCTGGGCTCAGCAAGAATCAGGTATCCATGGTAGGCTAGGCGTTGATTGAGGGCAATCTAGTGTAGGAAGGCCATTATTTGGAAGGTTGAGAAAACTAGGCTCTTTTTCAAATGATCTTTTCCTGTCCAAAAGACTAATCTGGTCAGCAACACAGTTCTGAGAAAAAGTCACAAGCGATGCCTCTTGAAGCACAGGCTCAGGAGTGGCACAGTGTTACTTCCACATTATTTTACTGGCCAAAGCAAGTAACAAGGCCAACACAGATTCAAGGATTGGGAAAATAGACATTAAGTGTTCTGCCAAAAATTATGTACTCCCTGGTAATCCTTTTCCAAATAACTGGTAAAACATTTCCATCAACCCAGGAAGTTTTCCTGTTTCCCTTTTTTGTTGATTATCTTTCCTACCACTCTCCATTCCTTTAGGAAGCCATATTCTGATTCTTAGCACTGCAAATCATTTTAGTATATTTTTGGATAAAAAGAATCATAGGTTAATTTCTGCCTCTTTTGTCTAACAGTGGTTTTCTGAATGATCCATACTGTTACATGTGTACTTTTTTTTAAAAAGTTTATTAGTTTTTAAAATTTTTTTCTTTGGAGTCTAATTTTTGTTGACTTTTTTGTTCTTTGTTGTATATCTCAGTGCCAATCACAGTTTGTGTGAGTAGCAGTTATTCTATATACAAATGGAATGATAATGTTTGTTGTAGAACATAGAAAATATATTTTAAAGCATAAAAATGATAATTTCTGGGGCGCCTGGGTGGCTCAGTGGGTTAAGCCGCTGCCTTCAGCTCAGGTCATGATCTCAGGGTCCTGGGATCAAGCCCCTCATTGGGCTCTCTGCTCAGCAGGGTGCCTGCTTCCTCCTCTCTCTCTCTCTCTGCCTGCCTCTCTGCCTAGTTGTGATCTCTCTCTGTCAAATAAATGAAAAATATTTAAAAAAAAAGAAAAAAAATGATAATTTCTGGTAATTCTACTAGCAGTATCACCACAGTGCTTTTGACATGTTTCTGACCTACTTAATAATCTCTAAATATCATTTGCTTATAAAAACACAACCAGGATCATGCATTTATAACATTATGTACATTCTTCAAATTTACTTGATAGTATGCTGTATTTTCTAGATCATTAAATACTCTTTCTTTCAGCCTTCTTCAGATTTGTTTTCTTTTCCTACACTTACATTATTTGTTTTTCTTTCTTGACATTCTCTCTTATACAATAATATATTCATTTAAGTATATTCATTTTTCTCTGTGTACATCTTTGATCCCCAAAGTTCTGTAGGTTTCTCATTGTAAAATGTCTGTAATATCAGTATTAATTTCATTTTTGCCCCTAACTTATTTATCAAAGCATATATTTATACTATTTTATGTTTTTAGTTTTGTTGTATTTTTTTAAAGCTTTTATTTATTTATTTGACAGACAGAGATCACAAGGAGGCAGAGAGGCAGAGAGGGGGAAGCAGGATCCCTGCTGAGCAGAGAGCCCAATGTGGGGCTCAATCCCAGGACCCTGGGATCATGATCTGAGCCGAAGGCAGAGGCTTTAACCCACCGAGCCACCCAGGCACCCCTAATTTTGTTGTATTTTATGCTTGTTACTTTGAGGCAAAAGTTTACATTTTATTTATGTTTTGAAATTTGTTGATTATGTGTAAAAATGGATTATAGACACTTAAAAGAATGTGTACAATCTGTATCTATGCCCCAAACCTATTTATGCCTCTTCAATTTGACTTACTAATTGAGGAACTATAGTAAAGTGACTAAGGGCTAAAACTCTGGAGATAGGTTGCTTGTGTTTAACATTTGACTCAACTAGTTCCAGCTGAGTAACATTAGTCTAGCTACTGAATCTTGCTTGCATTAATTCCCTCATCTGTAAATGAGAATATAATAGTATCTTCCTAGAGGGTTGTCATGAACAGTAAATCAACTAATAACTGTAATAATACATATAATAAATATAACGGGTGCTTGACACATAGTAAACACTATAGGTGTAAGTTTTCATTGTCTTATTTTATTAAATTCATCGATTTCTATTAATTATTTCCTATTCTCTGTATTGATTGAGATATGCTCAACTCCTTTACCATGGCTATAATTTTATCAACTCTGTCTTGTATTTCTTCATCTTTGCTTTAAATATTTTAATATAAATTATTTGAAAGATAAATATTCATAATTGCCACTTATATGTATTCATTCATTCCTTTGTTATTCATATAAAGCATACTCATTTTCCCATTTGATGCTTCTGCCTTGATGTCCATAATACTGATATTGCCCAGATAGCTTTCTTTTCATTTGTAATTGCCTGATCTATAACTCTTCATCTTTTTATGTTTAGTTTTTCCATTTCATTCCATCATGTTTTGTATGTTGTGAATAATCATAGAATTGTTTAGGTTCTTTTACCAATACAAGAGAAATTTAATCTTTTTACAATGATCGTAGTAAACGGTTTTTTTCATTTTACTTTTGCCCTCTATATACTTTCTAATTTTAGGCTTTATTGTTCCTCTTACCTAGACTAATCTATATCAAACAAGTTCTTTATGCTTTTCATTATCTTCAGTGACTTGAGTCATATACATATTAATTAAACTAAGTATGATTACCTTTAAAAAGCAAACTTGTTTTAAATTTCATTTCCTTATCACTCTAAGAAAGAACAATATCTATTTATGAAAGTATATAATATACATTATCACACAGTAGGAGAACATGCTATTTCCTTCTCCCCCTTGGGCCCAATTATTAATAAGATGGGATTTTAAACCTGATTTATTATTATTGATAATAAATAATTATTACATATTTCAATGAACAATATTCACTGTATTAATAGTTTCATATTATGGCTATTGATTTCTCCCATTTTAAGATTCTCCATCATTTCCTTTATACTATAACTCCCCAATTTCTGAATATTTTAAGTTAGTAGTCACTTGCAAAACATCTAGGAATAATATTTTCAAGCACCATTCATGTGTGTGATAGAGTCCTGATTTTGGGATTCTGGAGGATTTTTTATAGTCTTACATTTGAATGATATAGCTTAAAAGATCATCTGCTCTAACCTACATTTTTTTAGGAAGTGATTGTTTAATATCCTTTAGATTTATTACTATTCTCATCAACTCTAAGAATGGAAATTTCATGATACTTGAAATATTATATAATTTATTTCTAATTTAATTTATCTTCAAGCTGTCAGGGGCTTTTATCTGTGTTAATTAAATAGATTCCACTTGTTCTTTCTACTTTTGGTCTTGCCCCTTCTAATTTACCTCACTACTACTCTAACTCTTATTTTTAAAAAATGTAATATGATCATGTTATTCTCCTGCCCTGATAAGTATTTTATTTTTTAGTTTTTTGTCATTTCTTTTAGGATAAATGACAGTGTCAGAGTTTCTGCTATTTTAAGTACACTATGAGATGGAAGAACAGCTGGGGAAAACTGTAAAAATAAATTGTAATAGGTTTGATTCTTTATGTTTTCCCTTCTTTTTTTTTTTTAAATTTAGCTCTTCTAAGCTAGATGTCATTAAACTAAAGAACATTGATTCTGTAATAAGTAAGTTGTTCCTCATATATGCAATAGTGGGCATGTGATTTGTGGAAAAAAACATGGGTTATGGAGCCATGCAGACCAGGTTTCAGATACTAACCGGGCTATTATTATCTACTGAACACTATAAAGTAGTGTTTGTCCATTCTTAGTGTACACTGAGGATATAACCAAGAGAGTGATCTCTGGACTAAGATGCAGCTGGAGGCAAATAGAAATGGAAGATTTGCCAGCAAGGTGCTTGAATACCAGATTTGCAAATAGGTAGACATTAAAGCATTTCAAATAGACCACAAGGGGTGGTCATATTTGCCCATTAGAGGATTTTCACAGATAACTGCATGGGGATAGCTTTGGGAGGAGCAAGACCAGTTGGAAAGCTACTGCCATTTTGAGAGTAGGGTATGATGAGGGACTGAACTAAGGAACGACAGAGGGATAAAAAGTGTGGACTTAATTGACACTTATGTGACAAAGTTGAGAGAAATAGGATTGATTTTTTTCTTTTGATAACTTCTGTTTTAGTAATATGTATAGAGTGAACAGCATGCAAATGGTAAGTGTAAGCTTAACAAATTTTTACAAAGTGATCACAGTCTCCTGTAAATAACACTGAGACCAAGAAATAGAAGATTCCAGATCCCTAGCAACATTTTCATGACTACTACTGGTCACTATCCATCAATTCAACTTCTTGACTGTTTCTGTGTTTATATGAAGTTAATCACACAATGTTTGTACTCTTTTGTGTCTGACCTCTTTGACTCAAAATTATGTTTGACAGATTCAAGCATTTTGTTATGCATTGTTATAGAGAGTGCACTTATAGTTTCTCCTACTGTATAAATATCCCACAATACCCAATTTACTGTTGATACGCCTATTTGGCAATTTTCATTTTGGAGCTCTTATAAAAAACACTGGTATGAATATTCTTATATATGTGTTTTGGTATAAGTATGTGTGCAGTTTTATAAGATACATAGCAATAAATAGAACTGTTGGGTCATAGAGTTTGTATATGTGGTCATATATGCAATGAATATTGCTCAAATGTTTTCAGTATATACTTCCACCCTGTGGAATTGGTCACTACATGGTCCCCAGAACTTGGTGTGCTCAATCTTTTTCATTCTAGCCATTCTGAGCAGTGTACTGATATCTTCTTGTGCTTTCAACTTGCATTTACTGGTAATTAATGAAGTTGAACCTCTTTTTATATGTTTATTCACCAGTTGAATATCATCTTTACTGAAAGGCTTGTTTAAGGGTCTGGCCCATTTTTCTATTGTGTGTCGCTTTTTTTCTTATTTCTTTCTGTTTTTTTCTGTATAGGATCCTTTGGTCAGTTACAACATTGCAGTTATTCTCTCCCATTTTGTGGGCTGCTTCTCCATTCTTTGCTGGTATGTTCTGATAAGCAGAATTTTAATGTAGACCAGTTAATCAATTATTACCTCTAAGGTTATTGCTTTTTGTGCTTCATTTATATTATCTTTCCCTACCTCCAAGGTTATGAAGCTCTTGTCTTATATTTTCTTCCAAAAATTATTGTTTCAGCTTTTACATTTAGATGTGTAGTCTACCTTGAATTATTTGTGTGGATAGGGCCATAGATTTTTAATATGCATAGCCACCCACCCAGCATGATATATTGGAAAGACCATGCTTTCCCACTTCTCTGCAATAACATCTTTGTCACAAATCAGGAGACTGTGTGTATGTAGATATATTTCTGAACCATCTATTATCTTCCATTGAATGATTTGCTTATCCATGTGCTAATACTATATTATCTTAATTGCTTTGAGATATCTAGAGAGTCTAGAACTTAAGGAAAGGTTTATTCATATATTCATTCAGCGTATATTTAGTGAATACCTGTTATATTTCAGTAACTTTAGTAGGCCCTGGAAATAAAATGGTGTATAAAACAGTTACGAAAAGCAAAAGCCCTTCTTCTCATGTTGGTCAAATATTAATCAAAGAACCACAGAAATTAACACAAATTTCCAGAAGATAATTGAGAGAATTGATATAATAATGGAAGTCAAGAAAGGTTTCCCTGAAGAAGTATTCAAAGTCTTGTGGTAGGAGGAAAACTGGATGTGATATTGCAGAATAAAAATGTTAAGATGACTAAGATGCTAGAGCAACAAGGAGCAAGGTAAGACCTGATCCTCCAGGGTTCTGGACACATGCTAATGTGCTCCTCTTAAGAGGAGTACAAGAAACTGAAAGCTGTATGCCATAAGGCTACCATATTAGATGATACAAATTATAGACTATTTCTAATATTGCAAAATGTTCTAGCAGATAGTTCTGGCATAGAGGTTTCATTTATCAGTCAAGTGTGTAACAGTAGAAATTGAGATCTGGTCATTGATGAGCTTGCTAGGAGAAAGTAGAGTTAGAAGATGGCCTTATTTTGAGGAACTCTAATATTTAATGGGTATGAGGAATAGAATGAGCCTAACAATGGGCAGAGAAGGAAAATCTTGTCAGCTAGGAAAAAGCTCAGTAGAGTGATGTCCAAAGGATTACTAAAAAGAATGGTTTGTAGTACAAAATTTTCCCGACAAGTTAAGTGAGATGAAGATAGAAAATGCCTGTTGGATTTGGCAATAAGTGGCATTATCAGGAGCTGGGTTTGTTTTTTAATTTTTTTTTAATTTTTTAAAAAGATTTTTATTTATCTATTTGACAGAGAGAGAGAGTGAGAGAGATCACAAGTAGGCAGAGAGAAAGAGAGGAAGCAGGCTCCCCGCCGAGCAGAGAGCCCGATGTGGGACTCAATCCCAGGACCCTGAGATCATGACCTGAGCTGAAGGCAGAGGCTTAACCCACTGAGCCACCCAGGCGCCCCCTATCGGGAGCTGTTTAATGGGAGTGAAATCCAGAATACAAATGGATACGTTGTGTGTAGATGACTAGTCAAGAAGTTGGGATGTAAAGCAGAGCAGAGAAATAGCAGGGACTAGAGTGAATTGTAGAATTTTTATATTTTTATGGTATTTTTTAAAAGGGAGAAACATGAACATATTTAAAAACCAGTTGGAGGGACGCCTGGGTGGCTCAGTTGGTTAAGCGGCTGCCTTCGGCTCAGGTCATGATCCCAACGTCCTGGGACCGAGTCCCACATCGGGCTCCTTGCTCGGCAGGGAGCCTGCTTCTCCCTCTGCCTCTGTCTGCCTGTGCTCGCTCTCTCTCTCTCTCTCTCTCTGACAAATAAACAAATAAATTAAATAAAAATAAAAACCAGTTGGAAGTATGTAATAAAAGAGAGAAGATGAATTTACCAAAAAAGAACACAATAATCTAAGTTTTGAAAGACTTAAAAACCATGGATTTTGTAATTAGTACTTAGCTGTCCAGTGAAGTCTCTGTATCTCAGATGAAGAAAGTGGGCATGTAGGTTAAACAGGATCAATTTATGGCATCTGTGACAGGGGAAGCACAAGTATAGTTGTGTAGAGAAGATGACAGGGCTCAAGAAGGGGCAGTTCCAGAGAGGGACAGCTGAAAAAGTGAGGCCATTCTAGATCTGGGAAGACTAGGAGACAACAGGAGACTTCAGGTGATGGAAGGCTCAACAGAATTATGAGCACATGCTTCCAAGTGAAGGAAAATAGAATGAGTGGGATGGGAGGTTAAGGACAAATGTGAAATAGAGTTTGAAATTTGAAACACAGCACCTGTACTGTGACACAATTAGTGAATTTCTAAGATGATGGTAGCGGCTGAGGTAGAAATAAAATCTGTTAATGGGATTCTAAAGTCCCCAGTGGTTGTTGGAAAGGGAGGATAGAACCTAAAAAATGGTAAAAACCTGAATGAAACTTTATTCAAAGCAAAGGGTGGTGTAGTCATGAGTTAGTTATCACCCCTATGGAAACTTGTTTTTTTCATTTGTAAGAAAGCAGTCATATTTTTCCCCAAAGGTCATTGATGTTAATATATTGATGTAAGTATATGGCTTTTATATTGTGCCAGATGTATAATATATGCTCAAGAAAAAAAATCATGTTCTTTCCATCAACCATTTGTTGAGAAATGTCAAGTTGCTGTTATTAGAATGTATCAAGTTTAATCAACAGTGGAGATTCTAATGATAAAATCTGCTGTAGTTGATTGAAGAAAATTGCCATGATCACGTGTGGTTCTGGGACAACCGAGGTACAGTCTGGGATGTAGATTATTCTTTCTGACCTCATAGAGAAAGCATCATTGCTGAGTGACATCATAGCGTGTAGATGGGTCTACGGACATTTCTTCATTTTCTCTGGTAAGCAAATGCTTGAGCATTTGCACACTGCCATGATTTGAAGAAAACTAGTGATATATTGCTACAGAAACTCCAATTGCCAGGCAGGGTCACCAGAGTTCATGCCTCACTGGGATCCAGAAAGAGAAAGCATGTGCTTCAGCATCTGGAAAGATGCATTGCTAATGTGAGCTCATGTCTCAAGGAAATCGATCAAGTTCAAAATATGCAGAAAGTGTTTTATAAAGCCAACTGAACTTGGTCAGGGGAGGCAAATCAGCAGGAAGACAGTCTTGAAAAAGTTGTGCATGGCACAAGTCAGCCCTCTGATACAGTGGAAAGTTTGCTAATATAAGGAATGGAAGAAGGGTATGCATAGGAAGACAGGAAATTTGAGAATTAAAAATTTTACTGCAAGTCAGAAATATGGCTCTACAGATTTTATTGGGTCATAAGCAAGATTTGTTTGCATTTTTCTAATGCAGAAGGCAGTCTCATAAAGAATTCCTCTATGGATTCACATACCTTAAAGTCACATCTTCTATCTCTGTAAGTCTGCATAAAGTTTGGCATGCTTAATTGTCCACAGAACACATTTATCACAAGTAGGATAATTAAGTATTTGTTGGCTCTTGCCACAAATTTATTACTTTATTTTTTTAAAAGATTTTATTTTTTTTAAAGATTTTTATTTATTTATTTGACAGAGAGAGAGATCACAGGTAGGCAGAGCAGCAGGCAGAGAGAAAGGGGGAAGCAGGCTCCCTACTGAGCAGAGAACCTGATGTGGAGCTTGATCCCAGGACCCTGAGATCATGACCTGAGCTGAAGGCAGTGGGTTAACCCACTGAGCCACCCAGGTGCCCCAAATTTATTACTTTAAATCATGAGATTGGCTGGGCGTCTATTTCCCCAAATCAGAAATATTGACTAACTATGGTGATTCTAAAGGAACACTTAGGACAAATTTATCTCATAAAACTAATTCCAGAGATATTTTCAAACGTTTATTTACTGCAATATTAGTATCTGTTGTTGTAAGAGGTACTCAACCTAGTAGATTGTTGAATATAGAAGGAAGGAAGAATAAAAAGTAAAAAAAAATGGAACTTTCTACTACAGCTATTTCTCTCAAGTTTTGTTGGGATATTTCTGAAACTTTGCGGGGTAGAGGAAAAAAAATAAAAAACCAGGACAATCTTATCACATATCCTAGGAAAATCTAGTGAATTTGCTTCTTTTTACACAAATTTTTGGAAAAGGTTACTTCATGTATTAATATGGCCATCAAAATAAAAACACTAGCAAGCCTAATAGAAAACCAAGGTAACAGAGATTTATGGGGAGATAGAGGAAAGAAGGGAAAAAAAAGTTGATAAGAGTTTACAGTACAATAATTTTGGAGGAGTTATGAGTTGAAGGGGGAAAAAAGGAGCTCAAATAGAAAAGATCAGAGAACAAAGAATCTATCACTTGGTTAACTTTCTATTCTTCTTTACATGCGTTATATCAATATTTCCTAATCTAGACTGTAAAAGGGCTTTCTGTTTAGCTGGTGAGACAAGAAATGAAGGGAGAGGAAGAACATGACATAGTTACTGTTATAGAGAAAGGAAATGGGAAATCAGTTGGGCTGTGGGGGTAACTATATCCCTGTCAGGGCTGTGGCCAGTAGTTAGTAAAATATGTAAGTGATACAAATATTTCCACCATGTTCAGTTTCTTACTGAAAGCTCCACTTTTGTTTGTTCACGATACCACATTTTACCAAAGGTGTTTTGTTGAAATGAGCAAAACGAACTTAAAAATTTGTCCAAAGTTATAAAAAGTTGTCAGAATTCCCATAGAATCACTGACTGATGAACCACTGGTTTGCACATTTATACTGCATATTTGTTAAAGTAACATTTTGAGGAAGGTTTAATTTTATATTAAAGGTTATAATTTTAATTATTACTGAAATAACCCTGTTTAGTGCATGGAAGAAGAAGAAAATGCAAAGTCATTGGTGATAAATGTACACACATATATATATTTTTTTCTTTTCCTTTTAGGAGAGTTTTTTTCAATCATGTTTTCCCTGAGATCCTTTCCAAGTTTCAAACTAGCATTCCACAAGCCCTGTTTAGCATTGCTTTGGTCAGTGGTCTGTTTAATTCATAGTTTGGTGTTCTGATGTTGGCTTCCAGGAAGCATGCATGGAGTGACCCTACGTTCAGTGTTCATTGTTCACTCAGATGCTACCACCTTTTCCCAGTCAGATCTATAGGTGGAGGTCATACAAATAAGCATCCCACTCCATTCTGGCTTGCTATGTCAGTGGGTATTGTTTGTGTGTGTGTGTGGATGTGTTGGAATTAAGTCCAATTGAACCACTTTCCTCTGACAGTTCAATTCTAGGGATAAGCCAAAGAAGCAAATGTTGTTTATCATCTTCTTTTTTATCATGTGGGATGTGAAAGTCTAAATAACCCAGAATTAATTGCTCATGAAGTTTGTTCTCTCAAACTTCCCTAGGTGTCTGTGTCTGTGTTCACCACATTGCAGCACACTACCTTACACACCTCTCTTGCTACTGTGCTGGGAAGTCCTGGGAGTTATGGAGCCAGATAGATGGAAGAACAGTTGTTAAAAGGACGTAGATTGTTCTTGTTCTGAATGGCTTAGATGATAGCACTTACGTAGTGTGTTTTCCTCTGGTCAGTATAATCCCTGTGTCATTGAATTTATGTTGAGGTGGGGAATCATGTGTGTCTATTTCTTTAGAAGCTGTCCATATTGCTGTATGTGGTTCAAAAGGTTCTTCTTAATCAATTCCCAGTAACTGTCTTATTAACAATGATGATGACAAATGTTTATGGAGAACCTGATGAGAGCCAAGGGCTATCCTAGATTCTGGGCATACATGAGTAGAATAAAACAGAGCTGATACTTACCATTGTAGAACACAGAATTCAGTTCATATAAATGAACTCCAGATTCGGACATACTGTCCTGTGTCCTTGGGTTTACAATGTGGTTGTTCATCTTTGTTTTATATTTTAGAATGCCTTCACAGGAATTTTAATGAGAGATTTAGAAGACACTTATTGGCATGGTTAGTCCATTGCCATTTTTATCTCCAACTTTTATTAAATCCTGTCATAAGCATTATATTCCACCCCCCCCCCATAATGCAAGTTTCAAAAACAAAAAGATACAGTTTTGGGGGCTCTTCCTCTTCTTTTTGTTCCTAAACACAATTTTATGCCTTAGGATTTGAAAATTTTTATTGCCACTTAGACTGAGAAAATAACAATGCAAACATATAGAAGTGATAAAATTTTAAAATTTTTTATAGTTTCAAACACAGCTTTATAGTTCTGTACTCCCTTTTTGAGATAAAATTGAAGCTGCTCTAAACTCTTGCTCTTAGATTTTATTTCTGATCATGGAAGTTACTTAGTGTTTATCAATACCTGATCTCTACCATGTTGAAAGGTGTATTTGGGTCTCAAAAATCTCATTTAAACAATCCGTATTATTCATCTGGGCTGCTGTAACAAAATACCATGGATTTGGTAACTTAAACAATAGGAATTTATTTCCCACAATTCTGGAAGCTGGGTGCTCCAAGATTAAACTGCTAGCTAATTCACTTCCCTGGTAAGGGCCCTATTTCTGGCTTGCAGGGTAAGCAGACTTCTTGTGTCCTCACAGGAAGAAGGGAGAGAGGGGCAGAGAAAGAGAAAGGGAGGGGGCCAGAGACGTCATCTAGTATCTTTTCCTCTTCTTCTAAGGACACCAGTCCCATCATGGAGGCCCCACCCTCATGACCTCATCTCAACCTAATTATCTCCCGATATCCCATGACCAAAATATCATTACATTGGGAATGAGGGTTTCAACATATGAATTTGGGGAGGAAACAATTGAGTTGATAAAACAAGTTATACTTATCTTTGAGACCATTTGTGTAGACAATAAAACATCCGATTGTTTAGGCTCTGATTTTTTACCTGAATATGCATAAAGTTATTTTTTTAAAGGTGACTTTTTTTTTTTTTTTTAGATTTTGTTTATTTATTTGTCGGAAAGAGACAGGGAGAGAGGGAACACATAACAGAGGGAGTGGGAGAGGAAGAAGCAGGCTTCCTGCTAAGCCGGAAGCCTGATGCGGGGCCTGATTCCTGGACCCTGGGATCATGACCTGAGCCTAAGGCAGACGCTTAATGACTGAGCCACTCAGTGCCCCTGCATAAAGTTTTAAAATGTCAAAATTGGTACATACAGCTTGAAAACTTTTAATTTGTTGTTGAGAAGCTTAAAGCATTAGAACTTGTAAAAAAAAATCTTCCTTTGTAAATTATATGTCAGCACACCTTGTCATTAGATTCGTTAAAAACAAAACAAAACAAAAACAAAACATTTTTCCTTTGTGATGCCTATTTCTGTATCACAGAATCATTTTCTTTATATCTCTGCTGATTAGAAAGCATTTGGAGATGAGCAAGATGGAACTTGATAAAACATCTGGAATAGAAAATTCTCACAGTAGGGACTGCTAACTTGATTGCCTCATCACCATGGCAACGTTCATTGGTCAGTATAGCCAGGTAATGAGATAGCTTAGTTCAATGAAGATTTAAAATACTCTTCTCCTATTGCATATGAAATTTACAAAAGCATTTGTCTAAAAATAGATCATGCTGTCCTGTGACTCATAAGATATTTTGTGTTCAATAGAGGGCACTTACAAAGTTAAGTGAGCAAATCCATCTCTAGATTCCTCCATTTATTTTGTCCTTGAACAAAACATAATGCTGAAATGTGTCTTTAGAAAAACAACATGTTCATATAAATTCAAGAATATGCTGTGTTGATTACGTATGATTTGGAAAATAGTTCTAGACATTTACACAAAGCCCTTTTGGTCTTTAGTTAGTGTGAGAAGAAAACTGGTTCAGAAGGACATGCCTCATTTGGGGTTGGGGTTATTAGTTTCTAAGTGAAGAAGCATACATCAGTGAGTCAAGGTGAGGCTCAAGTGGAAACCAATGTCCATGAGAACTGAGTTTATAGTTGTAGTTCAGTTCCTACTCTTATTTTTCATGTATCCCAAACTTGAGGCCTTCTTCCAGCCTGCATTCTTGCTCTCCTCTCCTAGCCCAGCACAGTTAACCTCCCACTTAAGTGAAAAATAGAGGCCATCTGGCATGCACTCCTACCTCTCCACCTACAAACATCTGCATCGATGCTACTTCCTTATGGTTCATTTCCATATCCACCTTTCATCCTCTCTCCTGGATTTTCAAGTTCTCACCAACTCTCTGGCTCTTTTTCCTAGTGAAGATGCATATTCCGGTTTCTCATATCTCAAAATCGCAGACAGAACATAGTATTAAATATGCCCTTGCCTTCTGATTTTTATTTTTGCTCTTACCTTCGGAACCAAGTCTTTTAAAAGAGTTGTTTATTATTTCACTTCCCTTTGATTCTTTTGCCCGCAGAAATCTGCCTACTGACCCATCATTGTGCCGAAATTGCATTTATTGAAATCAACAACAAATTTAATGAAGCAGGTGTTGTGCACCAAATATTAGACAGCAGTTTGGTGACACGATATTGAGTAAGAGGTATCCTTGATGATTGACTTATTTCACTTAACATAATACCCTCTAGTTCCATCCGTGTCATTGCAAATGAGAAGATTTTTTTTGAAGGCTGCATCATGTTTTATTGTGTATACATACCACCTCTTCTGTGTCTATTCATCTGTCGATGGACATGTAGGCTCTTTCCATAGTTTGGCTATTATGGACATAAGCACAATTTCTTTAAAAGATATCTTTCCTCCATGGAATTTCTTTTATACCTTAATCAAAAATCAACTGGAGATACTTATATGGGTCTATTTCTGATTTGTCAGTTCTGTTGCATTTATCTATGTTTCTGTCATTCTGCCATTATCACACTGTCTTGACTGCTTTTGCTATATAATAAATCTAAGAATCAGGTACACTGGTTCCTCTAACTTGATTCCTTAAAAAATTTTTTTAATTTTAATTTTATTATTCATATATAATTGACATATAACATTGTGTAAGTTTAAGGCATATAATATGTTGATTTGATACATTTAAATGTTGTAATATGATTAGCCATTAGCTAACACTACCATATCACATGATTATAATTTCTTTTTTGTAGTAAGAATATTTAAGATCTTGTCTCTCAGCAACTTTGAAGTATATAAAACAGTAATAATGACTTTAGTCACTGTGCTGTGCATTAGTTCTCCAGAACTTACTCATCTTCTACATGCAACATCTTCCCAGCTCCTCCCTCTGCCCAGGCTTTGGTAACCACCATTCTACTCTTTTGAGGAGTTGGGCTTTTTCAATCCCACATATTAGGGATATCATATAGTAGCTATGTTTCTTTGTTTTTCTCACTTAGCATAATGCCTTCCAGGTCCATCCATGTTGTCACAAATGGCAGGATTTCCTTTTTTCTCATGCAAGAATAAGATTCTAGGGGCGCCTGGGTGGCTCAGTGGGTTAAAGCCTCTGCTTTCGGCTCAGGTCATGATCCCAGGGTCCTGGGATCGAGCCCCACATCGGGCTCTCTGCTCCGCAAAGAGCCTGCTTTCTCCTCTCTCTCCCTGCCTGCCTCTCTTGCCTACTTGTAATCTCTGTCTGTCAAATAAATAAATAAAATCTTTAAAAAAAATCTTAAAAAAATAAGATTCTATTGGAGGCATATACATATTCATGATTCCAATGTATGTATCAATCACATCTTCTTTATCCATTCATCCGCCGATGGACATTTAGGTTATTTTTATACCTTGGCTATTATAAATAATGCTGTAATAAACATGGGTGTGCAGTATTTTCAGTATTCTGTTTTCATTTTCAGTATTCTGTTTTCATTTTCTTTGGATATGTCCCTGGAAGTAGGATTCCTGGATCATACAGCAGTTCTATTTTTAATTTCCTGGGGGAACCTCCACACTGTTTTCCATAGTAGCCTTCCATTGAGAACAGAGGGGTACTATGCCTCATTACTGCTGAATGTGAAGAAAAGATCATGTTCCCCATTTGTCCCCAGTCAACACCCAAGCAGGGATCCTTATTAAAGCTGGATGGGGGTGGGAATATTGATTCCTACTAGTCCTCCTCTGATACCTCCCTGGCTACAGGTAACTTGTTACTGGTACCATTGTGACCTCATCCTTTTAATTTTTTTAATTTATTTTTTATTTTTATTCACATATAATGTATTATTTGCCCCAGGGGTACAGGTCTGTGAATCATCAGGCTTACGCATTTCACAGCACTCACCATAGCAGATACTCTCCCTAATGTCCATAACCGAGCCACCCTATCCCTACCTCCCCAACCGCCAGCAACCCTCAGTTTGTTTTGTGAGATTAAGAGTCTCTTATGGTTTGTCTCCCTCCCGATCCCATCGTGTTTCATTTTTTCCTTCCCTATCCCTCACAATGCCCCGCCCTGTCTCTCAAATTCTTCATATCAGAGAGATCATATGATAACTGCCTTTCTCTGGTTGACTTATTTCACTCAGCATAATACCCTCCACTTCTATCCATGTTGTTGCAAATGGTAAGACTTAATTTCTTTTGATGGCTGCATGGTATTCCATTGTATGTATGTATGTATGTGTGTATACACACACACACACACACACACACACACACACACACACACATACACACACCACTTCTTCTTTATCCACTCATCTGTTGATGGACATCTAGGTTCTTTTCATAGTTTGGCTATTGTGGACATTGCTGCTATAAATGTTCGGGTGCACATGCCCCTTTGGATCACTATATTTGTATCTTTAGGATAAATACCCAGTAGTACAATTGCTGGGTTGCACCACAAGCAACAAAAATGTTCTACTTTCAACTTTTTGAGGAACCTCCATGCTGTTTTTCCAGAGTGGCTGCACCAGCTTGCATTCCTACCAATAGTGTAGGAGGATTCCCCTTTCTCCACATCCTCTCCAGCATCTGTCCTTTCCTGACTTGTTAATTTTAGCCGTTCTGACTGGTGTGAGGTGGTATCTCATTGTGGCTTTGATTTATATTTCCCTGACGGCGAGTGATGTTGAGCACTTTTTCATGTGTCTGTTGGTCATTTGGATGTCTTCTTTGCAGAAATGTCTGTTCATGTCTTCTGCCTATTTCCTGATTGGATTATTTGTTCTTTGGATGTTGAGTTTGATAAGTTCTTTATAGATTTTGGATACTAGCCCTTTATCTGATATGTCATTTGTGAATATCCTCTCCCATTCTGTCAGTTGTCTTTTGATTTTGTTGACTGTTTCTTTTGCTGTGCAAAAGCTTTGATCTTGATGAAGTCCCAATAGTTCATTTTTGTCATGGCCTCCTTCTGAAATAAATCATAGAGGTAATGTGGCCTGTGGCTTTGTCTTATAGCTGAGTGGTGGCAGAAGTCCTTGTTCCCCATTTGGTCTCCTCTGACACCACCCCAAGAGAGAAATTAGGCATCCCTCACGACTCTTGTGTAATGGTAAAAGTCCAGGCTCCCCATGTGGTCTTCACTGACATCTCATTGGGAATTGGTGGCTTATTAGCACCCATCAGGGGTAAAAGTACTCTCTTCTCATTTTTGTCTGATTCTACTCTGGTGGGGACCAGGGTGAGTAGGCCTCATTATAGTTGCCAAAGGGTAGAAGTCTAGGCTCCTCATTTAGGCTTTCAGGAATAAATGAGGGAGAGACCAGAGTTAGTTCTCTGCTGTTTGGCTATAATAGAACAATTATTGCCTCAAGATTTTCTATCTTGTGCTATATTTGTTTGGGCCCTTTGGACATAGAGAATAGGCTTTTGTTGTTTTTTTTGTTTTGGTCTGAACTAGGCATATTCTGGTTCCTGGCTTTGTCAGCCTCTTCAGGCCCCAAGTTTGGGATACAAAAGGCAAAAAGATAACCCAGAAAACTCACCACCATTTTGTTCTTCAGGTTCTGAGGCCTCTAGCCAGTCTTCCATCTCTCCATCTTTCGCATCTTCTTTATCTTTGTTTTAGTTGTATTTAGTGGAAGGAATAAGGAAAATATGTCTACACTATCCTCCCAGAAATGTAAACTTTCCATTTGTTTTTAATTAATAACAGTGAAAAATACTCTGATTTGATATTTTACCCCTGCATCCTTCTATTTATACAGTCTTATTGTCCCAGATATCACACGGTTTGTCCATACCCAACTTTTGTAGCAACGTGGATGGGACTGGAAGAGATTATGCTGAGCGAAATAAGTCAAGCAGAGAGAGTCACTTATCATATGGTTTCACTTATTTGCGGAGCATAACACGGTTTGTCCATAAATGCAACAGACTGGATTTGATAACAGACATTGGCCCCTGGTTATTCCTCAAAAAGTCTGTTATTCAAGCAAGAACAGGTGATTTTGGAGTCCTTCTCGTATGAGTTCCAGCTCAGATGGTTGTGCTCCTGAAGCTAAACTAGGCTGAAATGGATTTCATGTCGGGAAAGTCGCATAGGTATTTGATCTAAGTTTGGTATTTCCAATAGAAACCCACCACAAGCAACAAAGACTGCGAGGATAGAGCTGTGTTCCAAGGGAAGGGCCATTTATTTTCTCTCTCCAAATGTCCACTTCCATGTACAGTTCACAGTAGCTGCTAAATATTTGGTACTTAAACAACCTTGTATTGCATTAAATGTGATTGCCTTGTTAGCCAGGTTGTTAGGTATTATTTTGTAACCCAAAACCATGTTTTATAGTAAAGTCTTCTAATTTGAATAAATGGGCTCCTTACTACAGCTCTTGGTTTTGTTTTTTGTTTTTAGTGGATGTTTTGTTTCAACTTGCCATCCTTAGTGAATGTCTTAATATGATTTTTAGGTAGATTTTATTCATCTATGCATTTTATGGATTGACACGAATTAAAAAATATGAGAATAGTATTAGAAGTATGTGACAACCTGCCATTCAAACATAAATAGGAGTCCCAGTATATTTAAAGCTGTTGATTTAAAGCCATCTGTATGAAGCATTAAAAATAGTTTAATGACACCCACACTGTGCCACCAGTGAGCATTGAATTAATCGGCTGTTAGCAACATGCAGATCTGCTGGTGAGAATGGTTCCTTATCCAAACTCTGTCTTAACAAGAGTTTCTTGTTTGTATGTCTCATTCCCAAAGATATATCATTACTTTAGAACTCAAGGTGACCTTTTTTGAAATGCACAAGGCTGGTTTTCTTAAGAATGGGTCACTGCCCTGAATATATCTGAAATATCATAATTATGATGCTCATTAGATCATTTTTTCTGAATGTGTTCAATATGTACTACTTACATAAACTGTAGTAAAAAAATTAACATGCTTCTTAAAGAAAAAAGTATGTAATTTCCTACCATCATAAAAAGTTAACTGATAGTTTTCATTTTTAGATTTTTTTTATACACATCTCTTATTTTATGAGTTTGGTGTTAGGACAAAAATAATTTAAAGTACAATATTTCTTTTTTTTTAATTCTCTTTCTGGTTTTTAATTTTTTTTTTTTTTAAGATTTTACCTATTTGACAGACAGAAATCACAAGTAGGCAGAGAGGCAGGCAGAGAGGCAGGCAGAAAGAGAGGAGGAAGCAGGTTCCTTGCTGAGCAGAGAGCCCGATGCGGGGCTCGATCCCAGGACCCTGGGATCATGACCTCAGCTGAAGGCAGAGGCTTTAACCCACTGAGCCACCCAGGCGCCCCTGGTTTTTAATTTTTTAATTTTAATTCTGGTGTAGTTAACATAAAGTGTTATATTAGTTTCAGGTGTACAATGTAGTGATTCAACAATTCTATACATTACTCAATCCTTATCATAAGTGTCCTCTTAATCCCCATCACTATTTCACCCATCCTCCCACCTACCTCCCCTCTGCAAACCACCAGTTTGTTCTCTCTAGTTAAAAGTCTGTTTTGGGGTTTATCTCCTTTTTTCTTTGTTTTGTTTCTTAAATTCCACATATAAATGAACTTATATGGTATTTGTCTTTATTTGACTGACTTATTCCACTTAGCATTATATTCTCTACCTCCATCTGTGTTGTTGCAAATGGCAAGATTTCATTCTTTCTAGAGTTGAATAATATATATACCACATTTTCTTTATCCATTCATCTATCAATGGGCACTTAGATTGCTTCCATAATTTGGCTATTGTAAATAATTCTACAGTAAACATAGGGGTGCATATATACTTTTGAATTAGTGGGGGTTTTTTTGGGGGGGGGTAAATACCAAGTAGTGGAATTACTGGATCATATGGTAGTTTTATCTTTGAGGAACCTCCGTACTGCTTTCCAGAAGTTTACATTCCCATCAACAGTGCACAAGCTTTTCTTTTGTTCTATATCTTTGTCAACACTTGTTGTTTCTTGTGTTTTGGATTTTAGCTATTCTGACAGGTGTGAGGTGATACCTCATTGTGGTTTTGATTTGTATTTCCCTGATAATCCGTGATGTTGAGCATCTTTTCATGTATTCCTGGGATGCAAGGGTGACTCAATATTTGCAAGTCTAATAAGCATGATATATCGTATCATCAAGAGAAAGGATAAAACCATATGATCATTTCAATAGATGCATAAAAAGCATTTGACAAAGTACAACATTCATTCATGACAAAAACCCTCAACAAAGTAGGTTTAGAAGGAATATACCACAACATAACAAAGGCCATATATGAAAAACCCACAGCTAACATTATCCTCAATGGGGAAAAATTGAGAGCTTTTCGCCTAATGTCGGAACAAGACTTTTATTCAGCATGGTACCAAAAGTCCTAGCAACAGCCATCAGATAGCAAAAAGAAGTAAAACACATTCAAATTTGTAAGAAAGAAGTAAAACTTCCACTATTTGCTGTTGCCATGATAATATATATAGAAAACCTGAAAAACAGCAAAAAAATGGTAGAATTGATAAATGAGTTTAGTAAGGTTGCAGGATACAAGAGTACAGAAATTCATTTTACTTTTATATAGGAATAATGAAATAACAGAAAAAGAAATTAAGAAAACAATCCCATTTATAATTGTACCAAAAATAATAAAATACCTAGGTTTTTTATACCTTTTTATATACCTTTTTTATATACCTTTTTATATACCTTTTTTATATACCTTTTATATACCTTTTTATACCAAGGAGGTGAAAGACCTGTACCCTGAAACCTATGAAACATTGATGAAAGAAATTGAAAATGACACAAATGGATTGGAAAAACAAACATTGCTAAATATATCTATACTATTGCTATATATATCTATACTATCTGAAGTAATCTATAGGTTTAATGCAATCCCCATCAAAATATTAACAAGGATTTTTCACATAAGTGGAACAAATAATTCTAAAATTTGTATGGAGCCACAGAAGACCCCAAATACCCAAAGTAATCTTGAAAAAGAAAAAGTTGGAATTATCGCTGTTCCTACAAAGCTGTAGTAATCAAAAGAATATGGTACTGACACAAAAACAGAGACATAGAACTATTGACAAAATAGCCCAGAAATAAACCCACAATTATTATGGTCAATTAAATATATTTTTTACTAATATCACATGGAATTCATTATATCACATAATCTTCATATATGTTTGATTATGAAAAATGTCATGAATGTCAGAAAAATCAGTGATCATGTAACCACAAATGCATTGAGATAGTATTGACCTATAATAAGATGTTTTATAATATTGCTTCAGATAAATATTAAATAACCTTTAGAAGTAAAATAGAAATTACCCCTTATTCAACCCTAGTTTGGGGAAATAAAATATCTATGGAAAGTACATAAAACATAAGTAAAACTTGGGGCACCTGGGTGACTCAGTGGGTTAAGCCTCTGCCTTCGGCTGAAGTCATGGTCTGGGGGCCTGGGATCGAGCCCCACGTTGGGCTCTCTGCCCAGTGGGGACCCTGCTTTCTCACTCCCCTGCCTTTCTGCCTACTTCTGATCACTGTCTGTCAAATAAATAAATAAAATCTTTAAAAAAATAAGTAAAACTTAAATTATTGTAAGGTAAACATTTATATAATAGAGTCTTCTGAATGAAGTATGATTTATCACTACATTTCTTTTTATGTCATGCTTTTTGTGACCTGCAAAATCTTTGGCCTACTCCAAAGTTGCAAAAATTTCCCTCCTACTTGTACTTTTACAAGTTTTAGAGATTTATCTTTTACATTTTACCTTTGAAATATTTAGGGATTAATTTCTTGTGTAAACCGTAAGATAAAAGTCACATTTTTTTCCTTATGTATATCCAGCTGCTGCTGCAGAATTTATTGAAAAGTCCATTTCTTACCCCAAATTACTGTGGCACCTTTTACAGATATCAAACAACTTTGTATGTGAGTTTATTCCTGGACTCTCTTCTGTAATATTAGTGTGTTATTGTTATGCCAATAGCATATTGTCTTAACTATTTATTGTGACTTATGAAAATTTTGATATATTATGCTTTTATTTTCATTTGGTTCAAATGTGTTATTTCTTAATTGAACAGCGATTATATAGCTGTTTTAATTTCCAATTATTTCAGGTTTTTCCAGGTTTCTCTTTGTAATTTACTTCTAATTTATTTATTTCTGTGGTCAGAAACATCCTCTTTATAATTTCAAGTTTTTGAAATTAATTAAAATGAATTAGTACTCTTTAGAGGTTAACAGAGAGTCTAATCTGTTGATTGCTTCACATGCATTTGGAAAATATGTGTATCCCCCCTTGTCGGACAGGCCTTGAAAATATCAGTTAGATACTACAGAGTTTTCTATATACCTATTGATTTTCTGACTACTTCTCTAAGTTACTCAGAGATGACTATTGGAATCTCTAGCTATAATGATGGATTTGTCTATCCATCCTATGAGTTCTATCATGATTTTCCCACATGCATCTTAATGCTCTATTTTTGAGCTTTAAAATGGGCATTTAGGAATTTTATGTCTTCATTCATTGATTGGTCATTATGAAATAACACTCTTTACCTTGATGATAATTTTTGTTCTGTAGGCTACTTTGTCTGATATATTAACTCCAATTTTCTTATGATTAGGATTTGGACCATATTAGTTTTTCTATCCATTTATTCTTAACCTAGCTGAGCCTTTATTTTTAGAGCCAATTGCATATACACAGCATATAATTGAGTTCTGTTTTTTAGCCAGTCTGGCAATATTTGCCATTTAATTGGAAGGTTTTTACCATTGATATTGACCATAAGACTCAATATACTTGAGTTGAAATCTATTATCTTACCTCTTGTTTTTTGGGTTGTTTTTGTCATTGTTGTTGTTGTGGGATCGTTTTGTTTTGTTTTTGGTGTATTTTCAACTGATTTTTTTTCCCTCATGCTTTCTTTTAATTAACTATTTCAGGGTTCCATAGTTTCACTACTGTTGAATTATTATATGTCTCAGTGTGTGTAGTGTTTAGAACATATGCCTTTTTAATTTATCACAGTTTATCCTCAAAAGCATTATAGCTCTTCATGTCTAAAATAAGAGCCTTATGACAATATACTTCCTTATGCTGCCCTTCCATTCCTCATGTTTATTGCTGTTTCTTTTTACATGTTTTAATCCTTGCAGTAGATTGTAATCCACACACACCATAAATTACCTTCTAAAGAATTTCCAACATTTGATGTATTTACCCACTTATTCACCATTTTTTTTTTATTTGCCATTTCTCTATTTGGGGGGCATACATCCAAGTTTCCTTCTCATAGGAAAGCTTTTTCTCATCTAAAAAAGGCCTCTAGGTTACCATTTTTGAAGGAAAATTTCCTGGGATAAATTATTTTTTTTCCTTTTTAACATTTTATACATGGCATTCCATTAAAATTATGGCTTTCATAATTCTGACACAAGATCTGCTTATGTTCTTCCTTTATTTCTCTGTGCATATTATGCCTTTCTTAAGATCTTCTTTATATTTAATGTTCAATAATGTATGATGTATGATGCACCTTAATGTGTGCTCTATATGTGTAACTATTCTAGTTGGAATTTATGAAGCTTCTTAGACCTGTTGCTTTAGGATATCTATCCATTTTGGAAACTTTTAGGCACTTTTTCTTCAAGTATTTCTGTGACCTTTATTCTTCTTCTAATAGTGTTCCAGCATTAGACTATTTTGTCTCTATAGACTCCTGAGGTCCTGTTTAATTATTTTTCAGTCCTTTTTTTCCCCCTGTCTTCATTTTAAATAATTTTTGTTGCTATGTTTTTAGGTATACTTGTCTTTTCTTCTGAGGTATCTAATCTGGTATTATTTTCATCTAGTAAAATTTGCATTTCAAAAATTGCACTTAATATCTAGATGCTCTATTTAGTTCTTCTCTTATAGACTCCATTTTTAAATTACATTCATGCTTTCCTTTCAATCTTTGTACATATCGAGCATGTTTATACTCACATTTCTAATGTTCTTGTCTGAAAATTCCATTATTTACTATTTCTGGACCCTATTTCTATTTTTTCCCTTCATTTCAGGCCAAATTTCCTTGCTCCTTTTATAACTAGCAATGTTTGATTAGATGCCAGACATTGTAAATTTTACATTTATTAGTGCTGCAGTTTTGGGCATTCCTTTGAAAGAGTGTCAGGCATTGTTCTGGAAACCAAAGTAGTTATTTGAAATCTGTTTGATCCTTTTGAGGCTTATTTTAAAACCTATATTTTAGAAGGGCATTTGGCGAGGTACAGAATCCCCTCGAAAATTATTTTTTAGTCTAAAGGTTCATGTATTTGTCTTCTGTTATAAATCAACTATTTGCCTCATTTGACCTGTTTAAAATTAAAATTATTTTGGTGGGTGATTTTAAACTATTTTCATTATGTGCATGATATAGCTTCTTTTCCTGTATTCCATTGTAGATTAAAAGTACTTCTTGAATTTGTGGTTTAATATTTCTTAACAGACTTAGAAAATTCACTTTCAGTATCTTTGCCAAATTTTTTCTAATTTTTTCTACTCTTCTTTGTTACTCCAATTAATATATTAGACCATTATAAAAGCATATGTCTTTTTTTCCCATTGATTTTATGCTATGTGCTATACTAGGAATATTTACTTTCGATCTATCTTCTAGTTCCTTTGTTGACTCCCTAAGTGAGGAGTTTCGGGATCATAGGATATTGAGTATTTAACTTTTTATGAAACTGTCAAATCAGTTACTGTATTGGTTGTGATAGTTTCATTAACCATGCATGAAAATCTGACTGGCTCGATCGCCTTGCTAACACTTGATACTACCTCTTTATTTATTAAAGTCATTCTGGGAAGTATTATTCCATTGTGCTTTTAATTTTGTTACCTTAATAACTAATATTTTTCATATAATTAAGGGCCATTGTGATGTGTGTTAGTAAAGTGTTTTTATTACATTATCTTTTTATCACTGAACTGAAAGAGTTCTCCACATATTATGGAAATCAGTTCTATGTAGAATTATGTATTTTACTATTTTCTCCATTGTGTAATTTGCTTTTTTACTTCCTTAAAACTATTTTTGTTCAGAAGAAAATTTTAAATGTCATGATATCTAATTTTTAAAGGTTAATATCTTTCTTAAGGAATTACTGACAAAAGTCACAGAAATATTCAATTATGTTTTTCTTCATGATGCTTAAAATGGTGGGTATTATGGAGGGCACATATTGCATGGAGCACTGGGTATGGTGCATAAACAATGAATTTTGGAACACTGAAAAAAAATTTTTTTAGTTTAGTTTTCACATCTTGGTCTCTGGTTCATGTTATGATGTGAATTAATGTTATCTATTATATGAGTTAGAGTACAAGTCATTCTCATCCATATAGATATCTAATTGTTTTGGCACCACCCCCTCTTGAATTAAACTGAGACCTTGGTAAGAAATCAAGTGAACATCTATGTTTATGTTTGTTTCCAGACTCTCTTTTCTGTTCCATTGGTATATTTGTCTATCTTTATGTCAATATCACATTTAATTACTGTAGATTTATCCTAGTTTTTGAAATTGAGTAATGTAAAATTTTAACTTTTTTTCTTTATTTCATGATTTTATAGGTCCTTTGTACTTTGAAAGGGATTTTTTTTAATTTTATTATTATTTTTAAAAGATTTTATTTATTAGACAGAGATCACAAGTAGCAGAGAGGCAGGCAGAGAGAGGGGGGAAGCAGGCTCCCCGCTGAGCAGAGAGCCCGATGTGGGGCTTAATCCCATGACCCTGAGATCACCACCTGAGCCAAAGGCAGAGGCTTAACCCACTGAGCCACACAGGTGCCCCTTAAAGGAATTTTAGAGCAAATTTGTCAGTTTCTAAAATTATCCCAATTGAATTTTTATTAGTACTGCGTTGACTTGCTAGATGAAGCAGGGGAATATGGACACCTTAAAATTTTTGAATTTCTCAATCTATGAGCTCTCCACTTATTTTATGTCTTTTAAAATTTTACACAGCAATGTCTTGTAAAGACATGTTGTAAACACATTGTGTAGGTCTGATTTAATTTCTCAAAGCTGAATTTTGTAGCTAATATGCAAATCCTTTGCTAAAGATTTTTCTGAATACCTGCTGCATTTTGTGCTACTGTACATATATTTAAACTTTATTTTGTGATTGTTTATTACCATATATAGATATAAAGTTGATTTTTGTATATTGACCTTAGTATTCTGCAATCTTGCTAAGTTCATATATTAGTTCCATTAATTCTTTATGGGTTCCTTGGAATTCCTATATTTATAAACTTCTTACTATTCTTTTTAATGTCTCTAGATCTACAGCGATAGTCACATCTTCATTCTTGACATTAATAATTGTTGTCTTAACTTTTTTTCTTGATTTGTCTTTTCAGGAATTTTTAAATTTTTAAAACATTTTCAAAGAACTGATGTTTGTCTTTTTAAAATAATCTCTATTGTTTCTTTTCTTTCTGTCTCACTGGAATCTGCTCATTTATTTTGCTCTCATTTTTCAATCTTCCTTCTTTTCCTCACACTGGGATTCTTTTTTGCTTAATAGAGAACCTAATTAGTTAGCATACATTTAATGGTGTGGCAAGCAATGCAAACATCAATTCTTAACACAATGCAATTTTAGATTTTTGCTCATGTAAATATGAAGATCTTCATGATTGGATTATTATTTTGGGAGACCCTAAACATCAAGTTATAAGTTGAAGCTCTTCCAGTTGATGACTCAGGGGTCCAGAATCCTTCCAATTTATGGTAATTGCATTTTCAAAACACAGCCTTGGAAGTCACCAAAGAAGGGAAATAGAAATTGCAGGAGCCATTCCAGACACTTAATAACCTTGGTATGAATAATTTGTTTAAATTTCAGATTGCTTGTGTCTAGTCAACTTCTTCCCATATAGATGAAAAGGGACTGAAAATATATAGACTCTGACTTGAGAAGTGCTTTTCATTCACAGCTCTTCTTTTTAGAGGAGAGCGTATTTTTGTTGGTTAGCTAATTTTCTTTGCTGTATCACTTTTTAAAATCCCCTGTAATGTGGATCTCTGGGTGAAAACATTTTTTATATTTTTACTTCTGTCTTTGAAGAACAGTTTTGCTGATGATAGAATTCTAGTCTGGAATATATTTCTTGTCAATATATTGACTACAGTTCTCTAACTTTTGGTACTAGATTAGTCTACTAGGATTGCCATGACAATGTACCATACACTATGTAGCCTATACAGTTGAAATTTATTCTCTCACAGTTCTGAAGGCTAGAAGTCCAAAGTCAAGATACCACCAGGGTTGGTTTCTGGTGAGACCTCTTTTCTTGGGTTATGGACTATTATTGTCTTCTTGCTGCATCCTCAGATGGCCTTCTATGAATGCTCAGAGGTGGAGAGCAGTTCTCTGGTGTCTCTTTCTTTTCTTATAAGGTCACCAGACCCAGTATATGAAGGCCCCATTCTTACAACCTCTTTTAACCGTATTTATCTCTTTAACAGCCCCATCTCCAAATATAGTTACACTAGGGTTAAGGCTTCAACATATAAATTCGGGGGATACAATTAAATCCATACCATCACCTTTTTTTGCTTTTCAAGGTCAATTGTAAGCCTTAACATTTATTTTGAAGGGAAAATTATTGATTTTTTTTCTCTGCTTGCTTTGTAGATCTTCTTTTTTATCTTTGGTTTTATAAAGTTTTTTAATGGAGTTTTACTGTGCTGTGTCTAGGTATGGACTTTTTAAAAATTATCTGGATTTGGGTTTATTGTGGTTTTTGAATCTGTATATTCCTCTCATTCATAAGCTGTAGAAAATTTTTATCCATAATCATTTTAAGTATTACCTATTCTCCTTTGCCTCTCCTTCTGAAATTCCAATTAAATATTTGCTATTTGCTAGTCCCCCCCCCCCCAAGGTATCCTTTGTGTTTCTTACTTATATTCTTTATTCTCTTTCTGTCTTCCTGACTTCATTCCAGATGAGTTCATACTCTGGAGTACTTTTGAAATTTCTGTCCTTAAAATATCTTTTTAATTCTAAGCTCAAACTTAATGAGATATATCTGGAGATAATTCATTCCCAGGAGCTGGGAAACTTTGTCTTAAGGGGCCAGGTAGTAAATGTTTTAGGCTTTGCTAGTCAAGGAGCAAGATCAAGGGTACTGTGTAGATTATCACATAAACATTTAATTTGTAAGCCATTTAATATGCAAACACCATTCTTGACTCATGTGCCATACAAAAACAAATTGTTGGCTACATTTAACCACAGGCCATCATTTGCTAACTCCTGATTTATCTCATCTGTTGAATTCTTATATTGTTTATTATTTAGTTCTAAATTTTCTGTTTATTTTTTTTTAAGATACATTACTATTTCCTATTGCCTCCTGATAGGATTTACTCCAATTTCCTTGAACAAGAGAAGTCTAGTATTTTTAAAATCTACCTCATAATTCTGATAAACTATTTTAACTGTCTTCTGTTTAGGTTTTTTTCCTGCTCACCATGACTTGTCTCCACATGTGCCCAGAGAAACTTTAGTTTGGGGGGACACTGCTTTTGAAAAATTATTTTTAGAAATAATTCAATCTTCATGATGATGATTACCTCTTCCTCCAGAGAAAGTAAAGGGCTTGGATGTTTATTATGCTAACAATTTGGATCTACTTTTTTAATTGTAAGAATTTATAGTTAACATGATATAAATAACACATAGCTCAAACGTTTACCCAGAATTCATCCTGTTCGCCCTCCTTTCTCAAGGGCAGCTCATCGAGGGAGGCGTTAACCAGTGCTCCTAACCGAGTCAGGACCTGGACTCTGACTTTTGCCTCACTGGCTTCATGCATTGCCAGAATTGCAACTCAGCTCCTTTACTACTTCTTCCTTATTGGGAAATGCTCCCAGAGCAAGAGTGGCTCTGAGTGGTCTGGTTCTGTCAGTTCCCACCATCTGCGGTACTTTTATTATCTCAGATCTTTGTCCTGTCATCTTTGTTATCTTGGTAGCTGTGTGATGCTTTATAAACTATTTTTTTTGTCAATTTCCTCCAGACATTTTTTTAATCATCAGCCTCAGATTTGGTCTGAATTAATAATTTCTTATAATCAGCAGTAAAACATCAGTGCCAGTACAAATGTTCTTTTAACCTTTCGCAATCATTCTCTTGCTTCCTATGTCATAGGCAGATTGTATGTGTCCTCCCCATCCATATCTTGATGCTTTTTAATCATCCATTTAGAACATATGCGTAGATCTTAAATGTGCTTATTTACATAAATGTTATAAAACTCTACCTATAATTTTATAATATCCTTTTCTTATATGTCTTATGTTTTTCTGACAGGTTGATATGTGCATTTTTAGTTCACTCATTTGAAAATATGTATAATATTTCACCCTGTGAGTAAATGGTAAATTTTAAAATCTATTCCCCTGTTAATAGATAGTTTCTTTTTTTTCTTGTTGGTTTTCTTACATAAACAAGTTTGCAATAGAAGTCTTTTATAGATTTTCTTCTGCACATGTATTTGCATTTCTCTAGAAGTTGTTTGGCCCAGAGAACTCATTTTATCTTCCTCCTTAGTACAAAGCTGTGTCACACTTTATAGTCTCCCCTTATCTGGAGTCATGCCACTGTGATTGTCTATTTCTGTAAGACCAATGGTACTTTCCATAGTTGACAACATCCTTCATCAGAGCTAACCTGAGTAATTCGAGCATCTCTTGTTCCTGATTAAAATACCCTTTCTTATCCTCTTCCCACTATTCACTATTTCTGAATGATTGCTTCTAACCTAATGGCTTCAATTTACAACTCTGTCAGTGACTGTAGAGACTATACCACATTTTCATTCCTTATTCTTTTTTGCTTTTGTTTTTTAATCTTCAGTATCACAGATGGATTCACCTTTTCCCAAATCTAATTCATCTGATATTCCAGACTATTGTTTAGGACTTTCCTATCTTCATGAGAGTAACCATGAGCTATTCATTTTCATAAATTCAGAAACCTGGTATTGAATATAAGCTTCACCTAGTACATATAGATGATCACAAAGACCTAGTGCCGCTAAGTACCAAATGGCCCTTAAATCTTCTTTTACTTCTTCATCTTTACTCCCACAATCTCAAGATTTTGTTGTTGTTGTTCAACTTACATACAGCAATAGAATCAGGGTGGTATGAACTTCAGATAGATGGATATGACTTGAAATCATAACTGCCCTTTATCAGCTGAATGGTCTGGTGCAAATGACTTAATCCCGACAAGATTTAGTTCTTTTACCTACAAAATAAGAATAACTATATACTTTATTTAAATGTTTCTTGAAGGCTTAATGGGATTATTGAATGAAGAATTTAACATAATTACAGAAATATAATAAAAGTTAATGATTAATGACCAAGATGTCCTTAATGACTCCCTTGGCTTGACAAATTTTAAAGACTTCTTTCTGCCCCTAGGTCCCAGGCCTCCCTTTGCTTAGAGCATTTATTTTTAAAAAACTTGCAAAATGTAAATTCTTTCTTTGCCCTTTTGAAATATATTTAAATCTTCTCCTAGCCTCTTGCTAGTTTTACAACCCAGGAAATGTGTTTTGCAAGGACCTGGAAGCCATCTTTATGAAATGAGAACATGAAGGAGATGGCACCTCTATTTTGCAGTCTCTGTGGGAGGGAGAGGTAGGAGCCTTATTTTGATGAACACACCAATTAGTGAACACAGATGGTCTAATCACAGAAAAAATTACAGACTCAGGAATAATACAATGTGCTTGATGCATTCCATTGATCAGCCTCCACCCTAACATGCACCAGGACTTTTTCACTAACTCACCCCCGTGCTTAAAAAGCCTCCCACCTTTTGTTTCACTGTCCTTTAGCTTCGTCTCTCTCCCCTTATTGCAGTGGGCTTGAATAAGGTCTTCTTTGCCTGTTGCATTTTGTCCAGTGCAGTTTTTACTTTGAAACTCACCTCAATTATTCATTGCTAACAGCTAGAATTGTCTCTCTCCAATTCATACTCTCTAGGTTACCATTTGCTAAAGACTTTCTTAGAACTAGAAATCTGGTATTATTTTATTTTGTGCTACAAAATCCTTAATGAATATTCAGCATCTTCAGGGTAACATTTGAATCCCTTAGCATGTGAGCAAGATACTCGAACATGCTCTACACACACACACACACACACACACCTTTTAAGACTGAAGACTACTTTTTAGTATGAGGTTGCATTTCTTTTTTACATGCAACCCTATTTCTATGAGTTACATATAGGTGCCAGAATATACTGTTGGACTTCTATATTTGAGTCCATACATTTGTGACAGGAATCACAATGAGTATCGTTGGCTTATGCAGAATTAATTATATGAGATAGAGCAAGAGACAAAGCTAAAACAAAGAAAGAGCCACGATAGAAATGTTAGACTACACATCTGGGAAGAGATTTCTTCCATCACCTAGGCCATGGCTCACATCTGCAGCCTTGTAACCGAACACTTCTCCCTCCTTTGCCATTGCCATGAAATCTTAGCATTCATAGGGTTAGTGTGCTCTAGCCAGTTTCAAGTGAGATTAATTTTTGGAGGGATAATCTATGATTTTTTTTATATCATGTCATGTTTATATACACTTCTGGAGAAAAAGGATAAGATTATCTGTCTCAATATTTGGGATACTTAAGAAAACTGAACACAGATTCAAAATTCAATGTAGAAGTTAAGAAAAAACAATTAGTTAAACCCTACAGATGAAACCATGAAACTTTCTTTCATTCCTGGGATCTTATATATTATAGTTTTCTTTTTCTAAGCATGATAGAAAACAGAAACACTATCTTTGAATATATATTATAGTGAAAACATATGAAAAGAGAAAGTAATATGCATACATATTTTAAGAATAGATGTAATAAATCCTTTGGCTTCATCAGGGATGTGTCTCTGTTAAACTGCTGTGTGAAGTCAAGATGAAAAGACACTGGAATCCTTGAACAAGAAACTTGGAAAAGTAGTGAAGACTAATCATTAGGGACCTCAGGTAGGAAGGAGACATTGTTCCAGATATAGAGCTTATGTTCATTTCCTAAGGTTTCTGTAACAAAGTCCTACAAACCAGGTGTTTTAAAGTAATAGACATTTATTCTCTAATAGACATTTGTTCATAGACCTGCAGGTTAGAAGTCTGAAATCAGGGTGTCAGCAAGGTTGGTTCATTCTGAGAGTTCTGAGGGATAATTTATTCCATGCCTCTCTCCTAGCTTCTGATGGTGGCTGACAGTCTCTGGTGTTTCTTGGTTGTAGATGCATCACTCCACTCTCTGCCTCCATCCTCATAGGGCACTCTCCATGTTTCATATAACCACCCTCCATCTGTGTATCATTTCTCTATTTCTCTTCTTATAAGGATACTAACCATATTGGGTTAAGGATATAACCATATCCGTATGCTAGTATGAACTCATCTTAACTGATTACATCTAAGATGATCTTATTTCACAGTAAGGGTCATGTTGTGAAGTTTTAGGGGTTAGAATTCCAACATATCTTTTTTGAGGAAGACATAATCCAACCCATAACAAATCTCCTTCCCAAACAGTTTATGGAGTTTAAAGAGGGAACTCTAGTATGTAAGGAAAGCTTCTCTTTCATTGTTAAGATGAAAATTCTGCTGAAAGAAGCCCACTTAACAAGCCGATCATAAAGTAGTGGCATTTCCCTGCTGATCTTGAATGGGATTAGTCATCAGAGTTGGTAGTCTTGAGAAAGTGTCATTGGTGGGGTTAATGTTCTCTTCAGAAATGAGAGTTGGGGACAGTTTTCTACAGAAACAACTTGTATGGAAGAAAGATAGCAAATATGTAGAGCAAAGGGGGATGTGGAAGGAATAATAGAAAAAAGGGTCATGTCATTTTTATTTTATTGTTTCTAATGAATTTATTCATTAAATAAATAAATTTATTATTTTTAAATAATATTAAAATAATTATTTTATTATTTAAAAATTATTTTTAAAAAACAATACATAAAACATATTTATTGTTTTTAATGAAGACTCTATCCCCTTAATGAAGATCCTATTTGTGTTAATGCTTTTTAAATTTTTATTCTAGGTCATCTTTTTTTCATCTATTCTCTATCTCCAATAAGTGGTTTTTTAAGCTTATCTTCTTGCCTTGTCATTTTTGCCTCCTATTTCCCTAAAGGTATCCTGAGAGCCAAGAAAGAATATTGGCACAATATTTAATAGATTGGTAAATTTCATATGCCAAATGTTGCTTTTGTTTTGGTTAATCATTTTGAAAGATATAAAATAAACCTAGATATCTTTCTGCTGCTATATGGGTGAGTTGCCTTTGTCTGTTCAATTCACTGGAGTGATGGCCAACTCTCCTTTATAAATCTAGAGGTCAATTAGCTCATTAATGCACTCCTTTCTTCTGCATATAAGCAGATTTGTGTTTTCATAATATGCAGCTCTGTTGGACTGAGGAGAGATGTCTCTTACCTTTTATATTTAGTTCTCTGGCTTTCTGAATTCACTTTAAACATATGAAAAACTACAACTCCTAGTTCACAGCATCTGAGGCTCATTCTGTCCATACTATCTTGCCACGTTTTAATGAAGGGGAGACTATGTTTCCAGGAATTAGGTGTGCCACAACCAGTTCCCACTGCTCTGGTTTGTTTTTGGATTTCAAGGCCACTACATGGACATGTATGGAGAGGTACTCAAGGATACTTCGGGAGAACAGCACTCAGCCCACTTCACAAAGGAACAGTCTTGCAGTAAATATAGGTACAGCCACCATGTCCATCAATGGGATCTTGCATGTCTGAGCATAGGGAGAATGCCGAAGAAAAGATGAAATGTCTTATGTTCTTTCAAACCAGGCCATGTTCTTTCCTATGGTTCTGCACATGGAGTTCTCAAGTGTAATCCATAGTCTTTCAGTTAGTGAAAATGCCACTCAGTTTCTAGCAAGATGTGGATAACTTTGCATATTTTTCTGTTGTCAACATTATATTAAAAGTAGGGAAGGCTGCAATCAGGAATTACTAGCAAGCTGCATTTTTAAATCATTTTTTTCCATGAGTAAAGATGCTTCAATTTTCTGGGAATATAACGTAGATAAATTGTGTGTGTATGTGTGTGTACACACAGGGAGGGAGAGAGAGAGAGAGAGAGAGAGAGAATAAGCACTTTGTAGGAAAATAAGATTTCTCAAGGGAAAGAACAAATTCCATTAAAACTACTTCAAAAGAGTGGTCTTAAGATATTTAAAC
>PISX010009570.1:61772-75271 GCA_004024625.1 Mellivora capensis
GAGGGAAATTGGGGGGGAGATGAACCATGAGAGACTATGGACTCTGAAAAACAACCTGAGGGTTTTGAAGGGGCGGGGGGTGGGAGGTTGGGGGAGCCAGGTGGTGGGTATTGTGGAGGGCACGCATTGCATGGAGCACTGGGTGTGGTGTAAAACTATGAACTCTGTTACGCTGAAAAGAAATAAAAAAAAATAAAAATAAAAAGATATTTAAACCGAGTGTGCTATAAATTTTTAGAATCATAGAATTAAAAAGAAACTTAAATGTAGAAAAAGATAAGATTTCCAGGGAGCAAAAAGAGAAAGAGACTATAAAGTCACGAGGAAGAAGGATTTCAATAGAATAAGCTGCTTCATTAGAGGAGGCAGCTTTTTGGCAACACTTTCAAAGTATTTTGACAAATGTAAGGTGAAGTCACACAGGTATGATTAAACTGACAGAAAACAATAGCTTCTGAATAAAAAATAACGACTGTGATTTACTCTTGATAAATACTCCAAAAGTAATTCAGTATTTTCAAATAAAAATTAGATCATCAAATCACTGGATTAAGAGAAAATAGTCATTTTTATTTATATAACATGGTCAACACCATGTCCCTCATGGCCTTGTCGAACAATTTTTTTAAAAAGATTTTATTTATTTATTTGAGAGAGAGAAAGGAAATGAGTGGGGAGAGGGACAAAGAGAGAGGGGGAAGCAGGCTACCCACTGAGCAGAGAACCCGATGTGGGGCTCGATCCCAGGACACTGGGATCATGACCCCATCCAAAGACAGACGCTTAACCAACTGAGCCACCCAGACGTCCCTTTGTTGGATAATTTTGAGCAAATTTGTTCCCAGTGGCATCGGAGTAGTCAAGATCCAAACTGAAAAAGCTCAACATTTGACATTTGGGGTTCTCCTCTATTGTTCTTTGCCATTGTAAAATGGTAGACAATTGATCTTAGTGTGAAAGACACTTTCAAATATTTTCATATTGCTATCTATATTTCAATGTGTAGAATTTACAGGAAGTATAACAAAGAGAACAGTAGGAAATGAATAACTTTACATGAAGCATAATTATTATATTAACAAAAAAGGGAGATTTTATAACTACTGGAAATTTTGGCATCTGTCCCTGAATCAAATCTCTCTAGACTTACTTGTCAGACTGCTTTGATATAAAAAAGACAAAGAACTCAGTATATTTTGATTACCTACCTGAAAATTAGAGGCAAACTTTTATGATATATTTATTCTGTTTTTTCACTACTTCTCAGATACTTTCAATATATTTTGTTCCTCTGTATTTAGAATGTATTATTCACATATATGTATATTCATTTTTACAAGAAAATTATCACTTTAAGTGATAGTGTCAAAAACCTCACACTACACACTTTTCCAATCTTTTTCAGGTTCTAAGAATTATTTTTTAAAAAAATTGTAATCATTTAGGCCTTTAGAGCTTAAAAAGGTCATTCAACCATGTCATCAAAAAAAAAAAAAAAGAAAACAGAGTAACCATGTAAAGCAAATATTATCGGTCCTGTGTTACACATAAGGTAAATGATGTGATCAAGAAGACACAGCTCCTAATTGATAGCAACTAGATGTTAACATTCCTTTTCTAAATTCTAAAATCACACTTTTCAAATGGAATTCCTTTTTTTCTTTCTTTCATTCTACTCATTATCACCTAGGATTTTTGACTAACGCCGTAACCATTTGGTAAGGTGATAAAATAGAAAAACCTAGAGCTTTTGGAAACAGAGTGCCATTATCTTAAGCAGAGAGACAGATCTAGCCTTGATCTTGCAGGAGGAGATGCTAGACAGGAGGAACACCTCGGTGGCTCAGTTAGTTAAGGATCTGCCTTCAAGCTCAGGTTGAGCTTGAGCTGAACCCCACATAGGTTCCCTGCTCAGCTGGGAGCCTTCTTCTCTCTCTGCCCCTTCCTCTCCCACCCCTACTCATGTGTGTGCACACTCTCTCTGTCTTTGAGATAAATAAATAATATCTTAGGGAAAAATAAAAAGCTAGACAGGAGCAACACCCTGTTGTTTGGATTGGAATAGAAATACACATCACCAAAACAAAGTCATGAAAGAGGATTCTGACACAGCAAAGTTGAGGGAGAAACAGGAGATCACTCTGCCACGTCATAAAAATAAAGGCAAGTACCATCAGGTGCTAGCCGAAGTTCATAGGCCACTAATTTGAATCAAACAGATGCTTTGGCCACATCTGTTGCCCTTGTGATACCAGCCTCTCCCCAACCCCCACCACTACCTTTTGTCTTACACCAACAGGGCAATTAAAAAATGACCACTTGAAAACAGGAGTGAGGCAACTGTTGTGAGCATCTAATTTCTCTGTTTCCTCTAACACATGCATTCAGCATGACCGTGATGGTGGGGGGTGAGAAAAGTAAACATTGGAAGTGGTCCAATTTTAAGAAATCTCAAAAATGGCTCTCACAGTGGTGGAACCAAAGTGGTGCTGCGAGACTGCCTCCTGGGCCAGCAACGGCAGTGGAGGAAGAGTGAGGATAAAATGCCTTTTGACCCTGTCTACCAAGTCAGGGGTAAAACTGTGTCAGCCAAACTTCCCAGAGCCTCACATCCCCCATCCATCAAATGGAGATCCTACTGCTCCTTCACAGGCACCTCACAGGAAAGCTATGAATATTCAGTGAGATAGAACATTCTTTTGCTTATCCAAATAATAGTAATAATAATAATACCACCATTATTTCTACTTTTTCAGGCTTTGTGCTGAATCGTAACAGTAAAATAATAAAAAAGACAAGGGGCCTATTCTGTGTGATACCAATCCGATCAGCAATATGATGTTTGATGATAGATACATATCCTTAGTGAAATTAAAGTCAAAATCAAGGGAATAATAAACATGCAATTAGGGTTAATGATTAAGTCTGGGGATGAGAGTACTCCATGAGATATCTTTGGGAGCTTTACGATGCTGGTAATCTTCTGTCCTGTAAGCTAGTCCTGAGCACCCAAGGTCACTTTGTCATCCTATGTACCATCTAGACTTGAACAGAATTTATGTAGATATAAAATTATTTCATATTTTTAAAAATCCCCTTTAAAAAAGACATGGGCCTTTTCATCAAAGAGTGCATAATATATTTGGAAATACAGGCATGGAACCCAAGAATGACAAATAGAAACTATATGCTTTGTGTTGGCATTGGTAAAGGGGAGGTGCAGTTAGTGGGCCAAAGGGAAGGTTAAAGGGACAGCTCACTTTGTTCATACTATGTATCAGGCACTAGGATAAATACTTTTCATGTCTTAAGCCATTTTACTCTTGCAACCATCCTTTGAGTTAAGCACTACTATATACCACAATTGTAAAGATTGTGAAGTGTGACTTACTAAGATTAAGCAATTTACTCAAGGTCACACAGCTGGTAGATAGGAATAAAAATGTTTGAACCCAAGTGGTTCTTTAAAAAACTTATCTTTGTTTTTTTAAGATTCATTTATTTATTAGAGCATGAGAGAGAGCACATGAGTCAGGGACAGAAGCAGAGAGCGGGGAGAAGCAAACTCCCTGTTAAGCAGGGAGCCCAACACAGGGGTTGATCCCACGACCCCAAGATCATGACCTGAGGTGAAGGTAGATGCTTAACCAACTGACCCATCCAGGTGCCCCATCCTTTTCTTTTTTTTTTTTTTTTTAAAGATTTTGGTGTTTGATTTTTTTTTTTTTAAGTAATCTCGAAACCCAACATGGGGCTCAAACTTACAACATCAAACATCAATATCAAGAGTCATATGCTGGGGCGCCTGGGTGGCTCAGTGGGTTAAAGCCTCTGCCTTTGGCTCAGGTCATGATCCCAGGACCTGGGATCGAGCCCCACATCAGGCTCTCTGCTCAGCAGGGAGCCTGCTTCCTCCTCTCTCTCTGCCTGCCTCTCTGCCTACTTGTGATCTCTGTCAAATAAATAAATAAAATATTTAAAAAAAAAAAAAAGAGTCATATGCTCTACCACCTCATCTAGCCAGGCACTCCAAAAAACTTATCATTCTTCTATGTGATCCTATTTTGCTGATTTGTTCTCTCTTAATTAACTCACTGGTGTCACAATCTAAGTCTGATCAGTTGGAGTAGCAGCTGACCACTGAGGTGATGAGATCAGAAGTAAGACTATTTCCCCTGTGTGTGTCACTTGTTCATTTCCTATGTCTTGCAACTAGTCAGATGGGGAAATATGAAATATGTCAAATAGCCAACATTTAAATTGATTCCAAGCCTAATCTATATGCTAGGCCAAATATTCCCCTAGCATTCTATTGCTTACTTCAAATTTGTGCCAAGGCCCCTGTCCAAATTTGCTCACTGGAGAACCATATGATGAGTTTCATGTGAAAGCATTCTTTTAAAAATTTTTTTTGTTTTTATTCTTAACAACTTCAGGATCTATGAAAAAATGTGCAAGGCAATTCACTTAGCTCCAAGCAATGAATGTATGTATGTGTGTATTCATATATACAGAGTGGTAGAAAATTCAAATTTTTTTCTGAATCATTTTCTCAGTCCCATAGAAAAGTGACCTTGGCACATACAATTAGCCAAACTATCTTTGGTAACATGTTTTATTAAATTTTTTCAAAAAATCATAAGATGAGTCAGAATTAAAACAATAATGCCACAAAGTCAGTAATTCACAGAGTGGGTTTTCCATTATTAACCAAAGTGTAGCTTGATCAAAATTATCCATATAATAGATTGAGAGTAACATAGAAACCAAATTTTGCCACAGCTGAAGGACAACAAGGGGACTATATCTAGGCACTGGTGCTGAAAAAGGACGCTAAGGACATAAAGCTTGATGCACAAGGAAGGATGGCAATTATCAGATCACAAATCATGAAAGCAATCATTAGTAAGGTACTAAAGATAAAAGTGGTTTTTTTTTTCAACAAATGGGAGGATTATACTAGAGACTGAAGCACAAAACTGTTGTTTCTTAATGTGGAGTTGGAGTGCATAAACTGATCCAGCCAAATGAAATTACTATTGTATTGGAATGGTTTACAACAATTTTATTCAAGAACAAAAAACAAGGCTGAAGTCTATTTACTTAAAATAACCTAGTTTAGTCTGGAGACCAGTATATTAGCCATGAGAAGGTTGATTAAACTGTAGTAATAAAATCTCCCAAACCTCATTAGAAATACTTATTTCCTGTTATGATACATTTCAGTTATCACCTGGAGTGACATGGCCTAGTCCTTGGTCTTCTCACAGGAAAGAATCCAGACAAGAGACCAGAAAGCACAAGCAAGCAGAGTTTATTAAGTATACTCACAAGAGGGGTAAGCAGGCAGTTTGAGAGACAGACTCAAGTGCCCTGAATGTAATTGGTCCTAGGGTTTTTCTTAACTAGGGGTTGGAATATTCACTATGGGGGTAGGAAGCAGCATTTCCTACCTTTTCTTCTGAATTTGGTCAGGAGTTTCCTGTCTTGGCATTTACTATCTTGGGCCAGTCTGGTTTGATCCAGCTTCTTGTGGAGCACTGCCAGAATAAACCTCTGATCATCCTACAGCTGGCCAAGAAGGAAGATTCCTTCTTTGTTGTGGTGCACCTGAGTGAAGTTCTTATGTCTTACCTATTACCCAGGATCCCCTAAAAAAGCCCCCAGGTGTGCGCCAAACCACAATGCTAATGTGCATCCTGTACCCTCTGTACTGGAGTTCCTTTTGGCCATCTGGGCAAGATATGCCTAATTGCAGGTCTCATATGTCTCCCACCAAACATCTCCTTCCTGCTGCCCCCTCACCCCTCCTGTGGGACCCAGGCTTTAAACAACTATCTAATTGCCTGTCACATTCCCATCGAAAGTTGGCTGAGAAACATATATGTATTATCATTATTGTTCTCTTTTTGGGACTCAGGCTAACAGAGTAGCCACCTTATGGAATATTTTTAGTTATAAGAAGGAAAGAAAAAAAAATACATGACATAAGCATTGGCTCTTAAAATCTCTGCCAAGAAGTAAAATATATCATTTCTTCTCAAATTTCATTAGTCAAAGCATCATCCAGCAAGCAAGCCTAAGTTCAACAGGGTGGGGGACATATAATTATCATAGGGAAAGTAGAACTGGAAAGATCTGAAAAATGATTTGTGTGCTCTGCAACTGCTTATAATGCAACTTGATTCTGAACCAATAGAATGTAGGAGCTAGTCAAGTATGAACTCTTTATCTATTTTCCAACTATGATGGGCTTCATCCTAGAAAATGGGAAAGATGATCTTTTTTTTAAGACTTTATTTTTAAGTAATCTCTGCACCCAATGTGGGGCTTGAACTCACAGCCCCAAGACCAAGAGTTGCAAGTTCTATCACGGAGCCAGTCAGGTGTCCCAGGAAAGGTGAACTTTTTTTTTTTTTTTAAGATTTTATTTATTTATTTGACAGAGAGAGAGAGAGCACAAGTAGGCAGAGCGGCAGGCAGAGGGAGAGGGAGAAACAGGCTCCCCACCAATCAGGGAGCCGGATGTGGGACTCGATTCCAGGATCCCGGGATCATGACCTGAGCCAAAGGCAGCCGCTTAACTGACTGAGCCACCCATGCGCCCCGAAAGGTGAACTTTTAAGTCAAGTATCCTAGACAGATTTGTGTGTTGTTATGTGTTGGTAGGTGCCTATGTGTTGATATGTGTATGGTAGGTATATTTATGTGTATGGGAATGGGGGATGGGAATGGGATAAAAAAAGGGATATCAAGGATTAAATAGATCAAGTGGATGAGACAAAAACAAAAAAAATGGTGCTAAATTATGTAATGAAGGAAGAAAAATTGCAACTTATCTGTGGCTTAGATACTGTCTTCCTGAGAAAAAGAAAAGGAGAAGAAAATTCACACAACATTGAGGGTGTTGTACTTGATAAGGGTGTTATACCAAACCTTTTATTTAATTCCTCCAATAGCATTCTAGGATCAAAATATATAGATTCATATTAACACCCCCATTTTGAAGAGGAAAAAACTTGAATCTTGCAGAAGTCTCCAAATTTACAAGCTCAGGATTTTAACCTCACTACAAGTTATTTTTACAACCCATTACCCTGATGACTTCCCATTTCAACCACCTATGCATCTCATAGACATTTCCCCCACACTATGGGATGAATATAAAGCAATATAGCAGTGAAGGATCCCCAATCCGGTGGGAAACTCAGTCCTGGAAGAACTAAAAACTAATATTCCTGAAACAATTCCATTAACCAGACATCAAATTTTAGATGTGCTTTCTAGGATCAGATTGTAACACCTGCTTTTGTTTAGCCTTTACCCTTGCTGCAGAGTGACCATCCAGGCTTAGTGCATGAACAGGTGCCTATTCAAGTAACAGTTTTACAAAGACACTGTTTCTCCTTCAAGAGTGGTATTGTGGAAGATTTTTCTTCCTTTGGAATAGATTTTCAAAGATACCTATTATTTGACCTCTACCAGGTAGGCTGCCTTGCAGCTGGCCCTCCTGGATAAATACATCCAGACAACTGAGATCAGCTTTAATCGAAGCACAGGGATGAGAGGTACAGCAGGTTACCCATCCTCATGCGTTTGGTATTCTGGAGGAATAGCTCAAGTCCTGGGCTTTGTTAAAAAAGAGGGAAGATGCAGAAAGACCTTGGGTGTGAATCATGGCTTCTCCTTCAGCTTATTAAAGACATGTCTATTCCTGTTTGGCCTCTGATGCTGTTTTGGTGCTACCTGTCAGGGAGATTTTTTTTTTTTTTTGCATTTTTTTAAAAAATTTTTATTTTTTTTTTATAAACATATTTTTATCCCCAGGGGTACATGTCTGTGAATCGCCAGGTTTACACACTTCACAGCACTAACCATAGCACATACCCTCCCCAATGTCCATTACCCCACCCACCTTTCCCGACCCCCTCCCCCCAGCAACCCTCAGTTTGTTTTGTGAGATTAAGAGTCAAGTGGGTATCATGCTTAGTGAAATAAGTCAATCAGAGAAGGACAACTATCATATGATATCCCTGATACGAGGAAGTGGAGAGGCAACATGGGGAACTAGGGGGGCAGAAAAAGAAGAAAAGAAACAAGATGGGATTGGGAGGGAGGGAGATTTTTTTGAGCGGTGAATGAACAGTCAGATATCTTGCAGTTTATTGCTGTGCACGGGCATAGGCCATTTGTCAGAGAGCTAACCAACAGCCACTTCAAACAGTGCTCTCTCTCTCTCTCTCTCTCTTAAAGGAGTAAGAAGAATTATTGATATGGACAATTCTCATTGTGGAAGAAAAATATATTTTGGGTTTTGATAGACTTTACATGAAATGCCACAATAGTGGCATTTTAGAGTTTCTTATATACAAAAAACTTTTAAAGAGCTCTGTAAGGTTCAGAATTACTGACACATACTCTTGTCAAATAAAATATACATTCTAACGTTTAATAGTGTGATTCAGATTTCACTAACATTGGCATGTCATCCATGAAACTCAATAATTTCTTAATTGGATACTTTACACACCATCATTTTGTTTAAATGAAAACAAAAATTGGAAATATATTACACAAAATGTTTCACTCTTAGATTCATAGTTAAAACTTGCTATATCACAGGTCCTTTATAAAAAGATTTCAAATAAGAAGTCTACTAACAGATGATAAACTTACTAATAAAAAAAATAAAATTAACCCAGGCCACTCAATTTGAAAATTCAGAAAACCACTTCTTCCATTTCTTGTGAATGACAATGTCCATTGTGTTGTTTTGCATAGTTATTTCTGCTTGGAAAAACAATTCTTTGGAATTAGTAATTCTACTGGTGCAATCCTCCAAGTATATAAACAGTTTACATTTTTTGTGAATAAGCGAAGAGAGACGGATCATGTATTGTTTCGAGTGGTCATGGAGCGGAGTGAGAAGTGAATAATTGAGTAGTGAAAATCAAGCTACAAACCAACTGTGTCTAGTCTCTAGAATTGGCAAAGAAAGGACACATAGGGGGCGCCTTAGTGGCTCAGTGGGTTAAAGCCTTTGGCTCAGGTCATGACCTCAAGGTCCTGGGATGGAGCCCCATGTGGGGCTCTCTGCTCAGTAGGGAGGCTGCTTCCCTTCCTCTCTCTCTGCCTACCTCTGCTTACTTGTGATCTCTGTCTGTCAAATAAATAAAAATCTTTTAAAAAAAAAGGACACATAGGACTTGAATTATTAATTTTAATTAATTCATCCAGTAGCTGAAATAAATCATAGGAAATTATCTTTATTTTATGTATCTATTTTTGCAATTTTTACATTTTCTTGGTGAGTCTTCATTGCTTTTAAGTATATTTTAAAATACTGTTTTATACAACATTTCTGTAAAGAGTTATACATATGTATATATGTAAACTTTGAAAATCCTAAGCCTGAGATGAAGTAATAAAATTTTATGTTTAATGAAATTTTGGGTATTTGGATATTTTATATGTTCATTTTTTTTTACATTATTTTGTATTCTTGGAGGTTTCTTTATTTCTCTTCCAATTTTCTTGAAATATTTCTTTATAATAAAATTCACTTTGTATAGTTTGATAAATTTAAATAATTCTATAGTCTTATGTACCCACCACCTCCATAAATTAGACAGAAATGTTTCTAGTACCCAAATGTTTGCTCATGTTCCTTTGTAGTTGGCTTGCTTACCTTAACCGTGCCCCAGACAACCACTAATTTGCTTTCTATTTTGTTATTAAATTTCATAAAAATGGTAGTTTTGCAAAAGGGTTTGAAATTGTGTCTGAACCTTCTCTGGATCATCCATCTGTTTGCAGGAAAAAAAAAAAGCAGAGGAATACACTGAATTGTATCAAGACTGTGCAAGTAGTAAAATCCAGACTGTGGGCTCTCTAGGTCACAAGTTCTGGGCCCTTCACAGATGTAAACAAACACACTTTAAAAATGGGCCCCCAGATTCGTAGTCATTTGTGAGACTTCTTTCTCTTAGCATAATGCTTTTGAGATTCATCCATGTTGTCACATGTATTAACAGCTTGTCTGTTTTTATTGCTGAGTAGCTTCCATAGCATGGATGGTCTACAGTGTGTTTATTTACTCACCAGCTGACAGATTTGGATGGTTTCCATTTTCTGACTTTTATGAAAGTGTTGGTGTGGTCATTTATGTTCAAGTCTTTGTGTGAATATCTGCTTCCATTTCCCTTGAGAAAATAATTAAGAGTAGTGTTTCTAGGTCTGATGGTAAATCTATGTCGGATTTTATATGACACTGTGAAACTGTGTTCCAAAATTACTACACAATTTTATATTCCCATAGCAATTTATGAGTGTTATGGCTGCTCTATATCCTCATCAACACTTGATATTGTCAGTCTTTTTAACTTCAGCCATTCTAGTGAGTGAGTAATTGTATCTTATTGTCTTAATTTTTATTTTTCTGATGACTGAGGATATTGCATCTATTTTCACGGGCTTATTTACTATTTGTGTGTCTTTAATAAAGTGTACACTCCCACTTTTTAACCCACTTTTAAAACTTGATTATCTCCTTTTTCTTAAATTGTAGTAGTGTTTTTATAATCTCAATGCAAGCCTTGTATTATATATATTTTTTCAGTCTATAGCTTGATTTTTCATTTTCATAACTATCTTTCAAAGTGAAAAAGTTTTCAATTTTGGTGAAGTTTATTTTTGTCATTTTTTAAGACTTTATGGCCCCTGCTTTTTATATCCTGCTTAAAAATCTTTTCCTAATCCAATATCTAGAAATAATCTCTTTTCTTCTAGAAGCTTAGGCAATTACATTTAAGTCTATTATCCATTCCAAGTTAATTTTCTATTTGGAATGAAGTAGGGGTCAATGTTTACTCTTTCTATATGGGTTGCGATTTGCTCCAACATTATTTGTGGAATAGACCATCTTCCTTTCATTAAATTATCTTAATGCCTTGCTAGGAAATCAAGTGATCATTTAAGTAGAAAGTCTTTTTCTTAATTGTTCATTATGCTTCACCATTCTATATGTTTATTCTTATAGTAGCACTATATTCTCTTGACAATTGAAGTTTATAGGAAGTCTTAAAATAAGAAAGTGTAAGTCCTTCAAGCTGTTTTTATTTTATGAAATTGTTTGGTTAAGGGCGCCTTGGTGGCTCAGTTGGTTAAGTGACTGATTTTGGCTTAGGTCATGATCTCAGAGGCCTGGGATCAAACCCTGCATCTGGCTCCTTGCTAAGTGGAGAGTTTGCTTCTCCTTCTCCCCTTGCCCCTCTCCCCACCTGTGCACTGTCCCTGTCTCTAATAAGTAAATAAAATCTTTTTAAAAAAATTAAAAAGAAATTGTTTGGTTATTCTAGGTTTTTGCCTTACTGTATGTATTTTAGCATGAACTTGTCAATTTCTTCAAAATAGCTGGCTAAGATGTTGTTTGGGATTGCATCAATCAATAGTTCTATGTGAGGTGAACTGCCATCTTAATCACACCCAATTCATGACCATTTTATATCTTCCATTTATGTGGGCCCTCTCTGATATTCCTTATCAGCATTTTCTGCATTTCAGGGTATAGGTCTTATACATTTAAAAAAAATGATCCCTAAGTACTTTGTGATGCTCTTGTAAATACACTCTGTTAACACTTCATTCCACAATATTAAGTGGGTACTTACTATATGCTGTGGACTGCTCCAAGCCCTAAAGGTGGTTCTCCAAAGGCAGTCAGGAAATCTTAAAACAAGTTTCATATGCGTGACCGTTTGTGAAAATCTTCAAAATAAATCTACTTCAAACAAAGTTATGCGCACACACACACACACACACACACACACAGTGAGCTCCCAGGTGAACCAGGTGTGAAGATGTCTTGGAGAAGATGACTCTACCTTTGTCATTTGTATTTGGAATCTCTTCTCTATTTGGGAAGGACTAGAGACTTATAAAATGAGTTGTTACTTAATTAAATTAAATGTGTCCTAAAAATGTCATTTTTGATTTAATAGTACATAAAAATAGAGTTGAACTCTTGATATTGATCTTGTATCCTGAGGCCCTACTAACTTTACTGATTGGTTCTAATAGCTTCTTGGTGGATTCCTTTGGACTGTCTGTGTACATACCATGTAATTAAGTAAAGACAGTTTTATTCTTTACTTTCTATATGCCTTTTATTTAGTTTTTCTGCTTTATTGTACAGTCTAGGATCTCTAGTACAAGGTTAAATAGAAGCAGTGAGAATGAACATTAAGCTTTAATCCTGATTTTATGCAGAAAGCATTATTTCACCATTGAGTATGATCTTAGTTGCAGACTTTTCATAGATGTCCTTAATTTGATTGAGGAAATTTCCTACTTAGCTGAGAACTTTTAGCATAAATGAGTGTTGGATTTTGTTAGGTGCTTTTCCTAGATCTATTTAAAAGACTATTTGGTTTCCTTTTTTATCTTTTTCATATTCTGAATTACCTCATTGATTTTCAGATGTTTCAAATAAATCACTTTATTTCCAGAAATAGCAACACTTGAGTATGATACATTATCACTTTTATTTTGTTGGATTCTACTTGTACAGTTTATTGAGTGTTTTTGTTTGTATGTTCATGCAGGATATTGAGCTGTAGCTTGCTTTCTTGTGATGTCTTTGATTTCTGTTTCAGGGCAATACTGGTGCCATTGGACAGGTTGAAATGTCTTTCCTTCTCTTCATTTTAGTGACAGAACTTGTATGGAATTTGTATTATTTCATCGTTACCTAAATTATTGAATTAAATCGCTGAAGCCATCTGGGCCTGTGTTTTTCCTTCTGGAAAGAGTTTCATTGTGAATTACATTTCTTTAATTAGGTTCAGGCCATTAGAATTTTCTATTTCTCCTTGCATCAATTTTGATAATTTTTCTATTTCAAGAAATATGTCCATTTCATCTAGGTTGTCAAATGTATGGGCATGATATTATCCATAATATTTTTTGTTTTAATATTTCTAGCATCTGTAGTGTTAAAACACTTTCATACATGATATTGACAATTTGTATCTTCCCTCTTTTCTCTTTAAGAAGAAATAAAAATAATATTATTTTGCATTCAAATATTTACCATTTTCAATACTCTTCATTCCTTTTTGATGATTCATGTTTCTATTAGGTATCATTTCCCTTCAGTCTAAAGAAATTCCTTGAGTGTAGATCTTCTGGCAATAAATTCTCTTTGTTTTCATTAAACTGAAAATTTCTTCATATCAGTTTCATTCCTTAAGGATATTTACGCTGGATATAGAACACTGAATTCATCCTTTTTGGGAACACTTAAGATTTTATTTGTTTGAAAGAAAGAGAGAAGGAGAGAGAGAACAAGGAGAGGGAGAAGGAGAAGCAAGCTCCTCTCTGAACAGGTGACCCAATGCGGGGTTCCATCCCAGGACCCTGGGATCACAACGTGAGCTGAAGGTAGATGCTTAACCAACTGAGCTACCCAGGCACCCCTTTAAACATTTTTTACTCTTCCT
>PISX010009571.1:0-75166 GCA_004024625.1 Mellivora capensis
AGGAGGTTTTCACCAGAAATGTCACTGATACAGTTTGGGAGGGTAGAAGGAATGGATTAAGAAATCTCCTGAAGTTGCCTCCACTCATCCTAGACATCAGAAATGAGGAAACACCCCAGGAAGAGAGAATTAACACCGAAGCAGCAGAATCTGACTCTAGATGAGTATTTCTCAAACGTATTTGGTTTTGTTTTTTATTATCATCCTCCTAAGGAACCTTTTAGGAAATTTTATTCTTAATCATCCTCATGAAATTTTAATACCACATAGACACTTTATACGTACTATGGCCCTTTGAAGGGCCACACCCCCCAGTTATAGCTAAGATGCCTTCCTGCATCAAAAAACCCCAAAAAAACCCACAAAAAACAATTTTTGTACCCTTGAGCAATCACCTTCAATGAGAATACACACTCTCTAAAATAGACCATGGGTCTGAACTGGAAGTCATTGAGAATGGGAGAAAAAAAAAAAAAAATATATATATATATATATATATATATATTCAACTCTGGCTACAGGGCCCATACAAATTCTCATTAGCCAGTACTTCTTCCTTCCCCTTCTAATCTAGTGCCCTTCTTCCTTCCCCTTTCCTCTGTTAAGTGGGAAGTTATGAATCCTCTATCATTGCTGTATCATTTAACTGCAATGGTTATAATCTTTTGGAGAACCTGGACCTCTTTGAGAATATTAAGAAAAGAATGCACATTTGCATAGCCTCAACCTCTATAAAATGTGTGCGTGCTGAATTTAAGAGCTTCCTAATGAATTTTTTACCTTTATGATGAATGGATCAGGTCGACAATACCTGAACTCAGTGGCCAAGCTTCATATCATGAAAAGAGATGACTAGACATTATGTACTTCCCGACAAATGCAATAGGAAGGACACATCACTAATGTAGTATTTTTCCTTAAAAAATATGTTTAACTCAGTCTTATAAAGAGGAAACAACCAGGAAAAAAAATCCAGATCGTGGAACATTCTACAGAAAACCAGCCTGAAATCCTTAATGATGCCAGTGTCATCACGCACACACGCGCACACACACACACACACACACACACACAGCATCACCACCCCCACCACCACACCACACACATACCTAACAGGAGAACTCTAACCCATGAACTAAGAAGAATGACAACAAATGCCACGTGTGATTCCTAACTGGATCCTGGATAAACAACAACAACAAAAAGCTATAAACATTTTGGGGGCGAATGACAAAGTATTTTAAAGTTTTATGATGTCTGCAACATATTTTGAAATGGTTCGGCAATAAGAATGTATAGTTACAGGGGCGCCTGGGTGGCTCAGTGGGTTAAAGCCTCTGCCTTCGGCTCCGGTCGTGATCCCAGGGTTCTGGGATCGAGCCCCACATCAGGCTCTCTGCTCAGCAGGGAGCCTGCTTCCTCTTCTCTCTCTCTCTCTCTCTCTGCCTGCCTCTCTGCCTACTTGTGATCTCTAAAAAAAAAAAAAAAAAAAGGAAAAAAAAAGAATGTATAGTTACAGAGAAAGAGAAAATATATGGAAAAAGCCAAGAATTTTAAAAATGTTAACAATTGATGCATGTAAGTGAAGTGGATATGGATGTTCATTGTAATCTTTTTGAAATTCCCACTTTGAAATGTCTTAAAATAAACAAAGATAGTGGATACATGTGTTACCCAGCTAAAAAAAAGTAGTGGGAAATGAGGGAGAGCTCATCGGGTGAGGAGGAGGAAGCAGCAGGTCCGGCTCAGACCCAGAAAGCCAGAGGGGCCCGGACCACTGGCAGGGGCTCAGCTCCCCGCTTTGCAATGAGATGTACTTAGGATGTCATCAGGTCAAAGAGATTAAAATTACCTGTAATGATTCTCTTTAGAATTTGCCAAACGAAGTTCTGCAGGACTAGGAATACTGTAATTAAAAAATAAGAGTGGTTTGCCAGAACTTATCCTGGAAGAGCCGATGAATGCAATTAGAAATATAACCAGGAGGAAATTGTGCCAAGAAGCTTAAAAATATTTGGTCTTTTAAGTTGAATGGCAATTTCATATGCACAAACAGTCAACAGAAGAGAACCTTAAAAAGAATTAATAACAAATGTCTTCAGAGTCCAGCAACCTGTTTGATCAGGCATCACTGAAATGCAGGAACATGGTCAACTTTTTAATGCAAAAATCCTGTGGTTTTCCATGGTGGCAGAACTTCAGAGTTCCTCCTAGGGCACGGGCTCCACTGTCATTTCTCTGTCCCTCCGTTCAACAAACCCACGCAGTCCTGACTGCGTGTTGCATAGGCTGGGAAGAGGGGGTCTTGTTTCTTTGTTCTCTGGATCCTTAGGACGGTCAGGCATTTTTTTAGCCAAAAATGAGGCTGAGAAGAATCTTAGTTTATCTTATTCTCTTGGAGTTACTTAGGAAGCCAAAAAAGGGGAGAAGGTACATTGGTTGTTGACCAGAGCACAACAAGATGGAAAGAGGTAGCAGCACTTGGATTCCGTGAGACGACTTGGACAAGACGGGAAGCGAAGGTCGCTTTGCTGGGTCAGGGCAGGGTGCCACGGTGCCCTGACAGTCAGCCCTTTCTTTGGACAAGGAAAGATTTCACACTTTCTAGGCTCCTGTGGTGGCCACGAACAGCTTTAACGCATGACATATAATGAAATGAAATCGGAGTTGTTTAGGGATGCTTTAATCAGTGTTACATTAAAATACACGAATACATTCTTATTCTACTTCCCTCCACCAACTGCTGTTTTGTCAAATTCGAAGGATCCCTGGGAGTATCATTACCCCCTTGCAGTGACAGGCTCTCCGGACCCCCACCGGGTTTGCAAACGAAGCAGAGAAGGCAACGTTCCTTCAGCGAAGACTCATTTGGGTTTCAAAAGGCAGGATGTGGCACAGACTGTGCTCTCTGTTGACTGGAATGGGAAAACTAGGAAGGAAGGGAAGAAGGAAGTTAGCTCCAGTGCCACTGTTCCCTTGGCAACGGTGGCACAATCCTAGGGGCAGAAATTAATTTTGTGACCCAACTCAAAACAGCCGAGGGAGGTTGGGGGGTGTGTAGAGGAAGAGGAAGAAAACACGGGCTGGACCTGGTTGCAGGCGCTCGGAGGGCCAGCTGGGCAGGCTGCAAGCCGATGAACCAGCCGTCTGAGTTAAGCGCACCAAATAAGCAATTGCACTTCTGTTTTTTTTCCACTGAAATTTTCATATTCTGTGGAGACAGCCACAACTCCCTCCCTTTTGGTCAAGAACAAACGCTGCACGAATCTGTCTGGCTCAGGGCTTCTGCGGATCGTTCCTGGTCATTTACAACTTCCTTTTCTTCCTCTCTTCTGGGAAACAGGAAGGAAGTACCTTGACTAGAAAAGACAAGGAATGGTGTGGTTGTAAAAAGCACATTCTGTTCAGAGTTAACTGGTAATGCGTCAGCTTTCTGCTAGCGACGGGTCTCCCCCTGTCGTTAAGGTTTGACTGGGGTCATGGAGTGGGAAACCGGGCTGAGGCTGTGGGGTGGGTCTCAGATCTCTCCTGGCTCCAGACCCTACACAAAGTTAAACCACTGAATCAGATCAGGGCAGGAGCTTTGAAAGGAAGGTTATAGAAAAACTCGCTGCTCATCCAGAGTTCCGAAATTCCCCCGGTACTTAGAAACCACGTTACGGAAAAGTCGGCCAGCTGACAAGACAGAGTGGGAAAGTACAAGTAAGTGTCTCAGTCTCAAAACCTGAATTCCAGTAAAGCTTAGGCGGCAGGTCAAAGCAGAGCTGGGACGTGCCTGTTAAGTGCAGAGGCTTTCTGGGGTCAACTCAGAGCCAGAAGGGGCAAGGGGCAGTCCTTCTTGCGCACTGTGGTCGGACAGGTCCACCGGTCGTGGCTAGCAGCACTCAGAGGGTTAAGAGCACACGGGGTGAGTGGGGAACGTCTCTCAGGAATCATGGCTCGTCTTCACCTCTCCTGCTCCTGGAAGTAGGTGTGCCATTTCAGCCAGGGACGGCTCCCTGCTCGGGACTCCCGGAGGAAGAGCTTTCCTCTGTCTTCCGAAGGCAAGGCAGGGGCGTTAGTGACACATTCTGCTCGTCATCTCTTTCTGGAAAGCAGGGAGAAAGGGATGGTTAGGAGTAACAATAAGCAGGGCCTTGCTGAAGGATTCTAAAAATACCCTCATAACCTCAGGAGCCTTCGAACAAGGACTTGCAAGCACGGCCCATGGAGAAGGCTCAGCATGCACCTGAGTTCCATTTGGTCTGCAAGTTTGGGTTTGGGGTTTTTGTTCTGATCAAGCAATGTTAAAAATAACAACAAACCAAAACACTTGGCTAACTTGCCGAAACTCCAGGTTATTCACTCCCCCACCCCCCAAAATCCTAAGATTTGGAGCCACGGGACAGCTCTAGTTGAAGAACCGCTGTCCTCTTTAGATGGAGATGTGCTCTCCAGTTGGTCCCAGTCCCCACTACTCCCAGCTGTCTCCCCAACAGGAGCCAAGTATCACTTACTGATTGATGTGATCATTGGATTTAGACTGCTGTTTTTCTTACAGAAGAGAATAGTTTCTCTTTTATCTACTTGTTTCAAACAGTGATGGAAAAATGAAGGATAGAGGAGCGCCTGGGTGGCTCAGTGGGTTAAAGCCTCTGCCTTCGGCTCAGGTCATGATCCTAGGGTCTTCAGATTGAGCCCCGTATCGGGCTCTCTGCTCAGTGGGGAGCCTGCTTCCTCCTCTCTCTCTGCCTGCCTCTCTGCCTACTTGTGATCTCTCCATCAAATACATAAATAAAATCTTAAAAAAAAAAAAAAGAAGGATAGGATAAGTGGGTATAAGACAAGGGAAATGGGAGGGAGGACTTTTCTGAATGGGCATGAATACACCAACGGGTCTGACCCGCTCCCACCTGGCCTTTCCTTCATCTCCATCACCTGCTTGGCTCCTGTGAGGATTTGCAGACCCCAAATGGGCCATCTTTTCTCTTTCTCTGGACCACTGTAGAGGTGAGACTCTTGCCTGTGGCATGCTCCTCCCCTCTCTGCCCTCCTGAACTTATCTAATCGCCATTCATTTCCCCAGCTCAGGCAAGAGGACTTTCAGGATGCCTGGGAGGCCCTCTGCTGTTCCTGCCCCCCACACTGTGGAGTTCACCGCTTCTTCCACGGGGGCCAGCCTGTAGTCTTGCTTACAGTGAGCCGGTTTATACGTCTGTGTGTGTGTGTGTGTGTGTGTGTGTGTGTGCATGGACCATGGGCATGTCTGCGGGCCCTACTAGACAGTGAGTTACCGTATGTCAAGAAAAGGAACCCTCATGGACTCACCACATGTGCACTCGTCTTGTCTCCCCTGCCCCAAAACAGTGCCTGGCACAGGATGGCCACTCTGCTTTCAGCTCCAAGAACGGCCTGGAGGGCAGGCTGGGAAGGAGCCCTGTGCCAGGCAGTGTCCGGGGGGACACGCTTAACATAATTTTACGTAAATGAATGAGCTGCTTACAAGTCCCACCTCCCGCAGAGCTGATGGCAGCTGCCCCCTCTCTCGAATGCTCACCCCAGATCACCCCAGCCCATAGAAGAGAAAACATCGGAGCACAAGGAGTTGGAGAACAGGAGTACCCAGGTGCTTAGAGACTCTATCAGAAAACCATACCAATGTGTGGGTTAAAGAAATGACAGAATATACATGACATATTCTAGGCATTTTTGCATCCTTGTAATATTACACAGGCAATCACATACAAATACATATACTGAAATACATATACAATATGTATACAATATGAACACATATACAGTATGTATGTATATGTATACTGAATACATATACTGAATACAAATACATATACTGAAACACGAAATGACCATTTCCTTATTGTGACTTGTACTACGTGCCAGGTGCCTGGGAGATGAGGTTGCTGTCTGCAAGGAGCTACAATCCATCAGAGAGAAAGAAATGTGGATCACTAAAAGGCACACTAAAAGACAAGACACAAATGCAAATATCTGGAGGAAGGGAGACCACGAGGCATGGTAGCTCCAAGTTCCAGCCACTGTTAGAACCTACTTCTGGCCTCTTTACCTACCCATATGACTACCCTGAGTCTTCAGGTCTTAGCAGACTTGCCTTTTCTTTAGGGATTCCCCTCCCTAGGCTCTGGGATAGGGCATATTCCTCTTTCCTGCCTTTCATAGCACCCTTCTTCACAACTGGAATAGCCCATTATTTCTTTCATTCCTGTTTCCCGGCCATCCCATTTTAGATCCTATATGACCCACAAAGGAAGGGGCTGTGTCTGCTCTTTTCCCAGTGTTTGGCAACTGATATTCAATAGATGTTTATTTAATGAAGCAATGAATGGGCCCTTAGTCTCCTCATCTGTAAAATGGAACGGTGAGATTACCTGAGAAGGTGACCAGGAAGGTTAAAAGTATTAAGATATGTCCAGACTTGATGCACATTAATTCCTTCCCCTCAGAAATACATACATGGCAACAGTCACTTCATGCCATGGCAAGAAGGGCAAGAAGGGCAAGAAGGCAAGAAGACCTCCCTGATAATATATCCATTTAGATGGACCCCAAAATTTAAAAAAGGAGTCAGATGATGTGAGGTGGGGAGAAGAGGACTAGATAGCCAGGGGGAAGAGCGGCCAAGCTGGAGCCCTCCATGGTCTGGTCTTGCTGTGGCTGGAGCAGAGGAGCCAGGCCAGGAGCGAGGCGTGGGCTGGAGAGACAGGTAAATACACATGCCCAAACACAGACCCATGCTCCTGGTGTGAGGCCTGGAAAGGAACGACAACAACCCTAAAATGAATTTGCTGTCCCTTTGATAAGCTTCCAAAAGTCCTCCTGCTTTTGGTTAAGCTTTGATGACAAAGATGGGGAACATAAGGTGGGAACGCAAATGTGTACATGTGTGTGAGTATGAGACAGCAAGAGAGACCAGTGGCGGGGGAAAGATCATGACCTGAACACGATTTGGCCTCAAAACTAATTCTGTCCTTATTTGCAATGGGTTACTACTCTGGAAAAGAAAGGAACTAGCATCTGTGAAGCACCTCTGAGGTGCCAGGCACCTGGTGGGGGCAGGGGGAGCTGTTACGTCATCGCGTCTGTAAAACTCTTCTAAGAGAAGGAATTATGACCCCGTTGGACAGCAGAGGGATCCAGGCGTCAGAGCAGAAGGGACCTGCTCGCGTAAAACAGGGACGCTGCAGAGCCTGACCAGTAACAGTCACTTCCATCCAACAAAGCGCAGCTCTCCCTTGGCCCCAGTGTCCCTAAGAGCTCTGCAGAGATCCCATCCCGCAACGCTCACACTAACGCTGTGAAATGAGACTGGTTGTGCTCACTGAAACAGGCTCAGAGACAGAGAGTATCTTTCCAACGTCACTCAGAGAGGGGCGGGGGTGGGGCTTAAACTCAGGTCTAACCAAAGGCAAAGGCCAGTGATCTGTGGTTGAAAGCCTCTGAGACATTCTTATGAAGATACACTCAGATGGTACTGGCGTACATTAATTGACATATTCATTATAAATGGTTACAGTTATTCCCGGATTTTCAAAATGATGAAGATAATGTTTTCATTACCCAGATGGATGCCACTTGGAATTACAGGTGCACTGAGTAAATACTGAAACAGTTATGCCACTGGAAATATGGAAGAGTTAAGCACACACAGACACACACACACACACAGACACATGTACACATAGATAGAGGACATGGGACTTAACGAAAGCCACTGACTTAGTCTGTGAGAAGCCAGGATTGGTGCTTTCTTCACTGCACATGCTTTCTCGCCTCCAAATGAAGGAGAAAAACTGTCTACTGGGATGTCTCCTAACATTCTTACAGGGAAAGAATGGCTGAAATAGCAGACCAGGAATTCCCAGATCCTTCCATGTGAGGACAGCTGGACCTACTCTTCAAAGCTGTATTCTAGCACTTTCCCACTGGGTGGTGCAAATGAGCTGGGTAAGAAATAACTGGTGCTTGTGGGGAAAACTCCCAAACCAAAAAGCTGGCCAATATTGTCTTCCAAACCTTTCGTCATCATCAAAGCCCTCCCGAAGGCACCTAGCAGAACCAAACACATTCCTTTTTATCCCGGAGAATGGCCTAAACAACATCTACCCAGGTTGTTCTTAAAGAATGAATTTGCTGTTGTTGGAGTGATCAAAGTGTAATGTGTATTAAGGCAGACAGCTGAAGAACTCCCAAAGTGCTCAAAAAGCTTCTCCAGAGATGATGAGAATTTCTGAGACAGGTTCATAGGGACTGTATTTAGCTTGTCTAGGAAGATGTTTTTAAGCACCTGCATTTAAAAAAAAAATCCATTCTTAATAAGGAAAAGCTGGGTTTTGTTTGGCTCACCCAGTATTATTTGCTTTAAAGTAAGGAAGTAATTGATTTTGTAAAGTCCCTGGTTCCCCACTGTCAACAGAACAAATTCCTTACTCCAGGGCCTGGCAAACAAAGCTGTTCACAACAGAGACTGGTGCCCTCTGTTCACCTCCTGTTGAACCTCCCCCCACTCGCACACCCACCCTCCCAGGCAAACTGGACTCCTCCCCTGTTTTCCACAGGACACGGTCTCCTAAGGTTTCTAATAGTTTTTCTAGCTGTTCCTTCTATCTGGGAAATGCTTTCTGCTCTTCTGTGCCTGGCAAATACTGACATCCTTCAAGATCCAACTGTCAGCTCCCAGAAAAGATTCATTAGCAAGCTGCTCAGTTTTTCCCATTGCGCACATACCATATCTCTTTCTACCAGCACTGGAATTCATCATTAAGAATCTGAGAAGACCCTTAAAACTTTATTGTATATTAGTATGTGATGGAAATATTTTGGTCAAGTCATTGAACAGTATATATAGTTTGATATAATTATTTTGGGAAAAAATAGAAACAAAATATGAGTCCACTGTGATGAGTTTATCTCTGGGTGAATGAAATGATATATGTGTTCTCTTCCTGACATCTGCCCTTAGCATATCCCCTTGGATTGAGATATTTTTGATGTACATGTAATTTTTTTCTAAGAAAATAAGCTCCAGTAATTTAAAACAAAACAAAACAAAACAAAAACAAAACAAAAATAGTAGACCAAACCTCCAAATTGAAATCTTATTTAGTTTTAAAAATAAAGTTAAAGTGACTTTTGGCTACTTTTGTGTGGAATGGGGGTGGTGGATGAAATCAGCATGTCTACATAAGATATTCAAGCTCTTCTGTTCTAAACACTTTCAAACTGAAATAGAGATATTTCTTAGCCATTGCAATAAGTGTTTGATATCCGTAGGGGAACCTGAATGTACTCTGAAAGTCTAAACTTAGTCTTATCTGTCAGTTTACCCATTTTTAGAACCGGTAGTGGAGGGCAGGGAGTAGGTGGTCACAAAGAGAAGTAAAATGACTTATTTTAGGTCCCACAAGTAATTTCTAACCCAGCCATGACTACCGGAGTCCAACTGACTCTTAGCTTACTGCATAACCCATCATACATTTTAGTGATCTACTTTGCACATAAAATAAAGGGAAAACATTGATGAATACTAGGTGTCAGTCATCATACTGGCACAGCAATTTTACTAACTTAACATTAGAAACCAGAAAACAAGCTCCAAAAAAATGGTTGCATGATCACAGAATCACCGACCACTGCTGCCGCGGGGAGGACACTTGGGTATTGTCTAGTCTAAGACCTTCACTTCAGAGACTCAAAACCCAGATCACGAGAGGGGTGCCTAGCCACCTGAGGGGGTAAAATAATTATCGGTAGAGCTCGCACCCCTGGCCTGTGGGCTCTGGACACTTGACGTTGATCTGAGAGAGGCACTTGTGTAAGCAAAGTTGTCTCGGAGTTGATTCAGTGTGATTCACACTGGGTAAAACCCATCCTGCGTTACTAGCTTTCGCTAACCAATACTCCTTCAACAGCTCTGCAGAGTTTTCAAACTAAGTCCCAATTCTAGCCATCGATGCTCTTCTTGACCTGGACCCCCCAATCTCTCTGCTGCCTTGTCACTCCCCAGCTCTCGCTCTCTCCTGTTGAATCCATGGCATCCAGGAATCTCTCCTGTATGTGCTTTCATTCGTTCCTCTTTCTCCAGAACACTTTTCTCCCAACTCCAACATCCTTCAAGGCTCTTGGGCAGTGTGGTCCTCTTGAGGGACACCTTCTCCTACCTCCCTCCTCACCCTGACCCCAAGGAGGTCTTCGGTGTTGTACTTCCAGTTTCCCACAGTGCCCATCGCACCCTTCACCATTGTTCTCTGACAGTTTATTCCTTCCTTGGCTCCAGCACAGGGGTGCCACTGAAGAGATGATCCCCATCTTGGGTCTGTTTGGACCCTGGTGCTGGAAAAATATTTAATTAAACTAAAATCCAATGAAGAAAAAAACAATGATTAGGTCTACAGACCCGATAAAATGAGTGGTGGAGGGAACAATGCCTTGAATACTTATTATGGTAGAGGGACTTTGTTTAGTTTGTGGACTTCTTTTCAAAACTCTGTGAAGTAGGCACTGCTTTTCTATTACACGGATGAGGAAAAGGAGAACTGACATAAACTGCCCATGTTCATAAGCCGGAGAATCAGGATTTGCACCCGGGTGGACTCAAGAACAAAAATAAGCCAATAAACTAAAAACATACTGTTCCCATCACTCCACTGGGGTGAGAAAGAAAAGCAGTGAGGCCTTTTGTTTTTCTAGCTTTTTAACATGTATTAGGGGGAGAGGTGTATAACCATAGCCTCCTGAAGCCTATTGTTTTAAATTCCCCAACTCTGCTAATTCTGAGAAACGAGGAGGAGGAGGAGGAAGAAATACTAGAAACAAAACTGAGGAAGAAGGGGAGCACAGAGAGATGAAAGGAAGGTGGGTATGGAAGCTCCAGAGTGTGGTAAGGAGAGAAACTGGGCTAAAAACTTTCTAGAGGGGCGCCTGGGTGGCTCAGTGGGTTAAAGCCTCTGCCTTCCGCTCGGGTCATGATCCCAGGGTCCTGGGATGGAGCCCCGCATTGGGCTCTCTGCTCAGCGGGGAGTCTGCTTCCCCCTCTCTCTCTCTGCCTGCCTCTCTGCCTACTTGTGATTTCTCTCTGTGTCAAATAAATAAATAAAATCTTAAAAAAATAAAAAATAAAAGCTTTCTGGAAACAATCTTTATGGAAATAGCACACCCCCCCCCACGCCACCATTAAAAACCCAATGGCTTCAAACGGGGTAGTTGAAATACACAACTTAGTGTTAGAGTTGGCCCTAAGACAGCTGTAAATTGCCTCCCAGCTAAGAGCTCTGGAGCGCGTGTGCGCACAACACCACACACACACACACACACACACAAGCACTCTTGTGCACATACACGCGCACACAAGGGTGCACTTGCCTTTTCCAGTAACGGAAAACGGAAAACGGCGTTTGTCCACGCCTTTAAAAGGCAGTATGTTAAGGTGTGGGTTGCTGAAAGAACACCAAGGAACGGTGAGCCCACCGGGGTGTGGGCAGGTGTGGTGCTCCCTGCCCGCCCCCCCGACCAGGCCCAGCAGCAAGCCCCCCCCAGTGACCCGCCCTGGGTTGGAGCATGGACACTCCGGGCCTCTCATCAGCCCCCGTCTCCTCCAAGAGAGACTTGGGAACCTGGGGTTAGAAGCAGCATGAAGTACAGGGACAGAATCTCCAGCTGAGCTGGAGGGTGAGGGTATGGGGAACAGATCGGGAAGAATTTCCCTCCCAATAGGGAGGCTGGACCTTCTGCAGGTGTTGGCTGGGTCAGAAAGAAAGCTTTCTGCTGTGGCTTTCATCCTGCAAATGTGATTTTTTTTAGAGACTTGAAAACCTCCAAGTTGTATCCACATTATCCATTTGTTTCTTTTGTTACTGGCTATTTTTTCTTCCCCTAAGAAGTGGGTGGTTTGAAAATGTTAACTGTCTTGAAAATTCTATTTCTCTGAGAGTCTTGCCCCTTTCCCTCCTCCGTTCCAAACAACTCTGTTGGTGGTGTCTGTGCCAAGATTTCACCAGAACCGTGGTAATTCCCCTGCCCTTCCAGGGTCCCCAACTCCTGCCAACACCCGTTTCCCTCAGGTCATGCAGCTACACTGGAGGTCAAGCAGATAATTTGTTAATTCCTTATCTCCAGCTGTAACCCAAAGGCTAGTCCCTTTGGGACTTGTTCCTGGAGGAACAAGGAAAGTAAGTCCCAAAACCCTGAGGCCCTGAGGAAGAATTCCAGGAATGGGCAGGTGTGGCCCTGCGGGCTGCGGATTCAGAAGAGGAAGTGGTATTGTGCTAAGGCATCAGATTGCTGCTGTCCCGGATCCATCCAGTTTGCAGGGCTCAGAATTCCTGCGATATCACACTGCTCTGTGATTCCAGTGTGTAGCTGTGTAGCACACACTACTCCCTGCCGGTATCATCAATCGTGCTGTGGAAAATACACAGGGGCATAAAATGTGCGTCCACTCCTCTCCATCAACCACCAGATAAAGTCCCAGCAAGTTAAAGAGACTGTATATATCTCAGATCTACCTCCTCCTTCTCTCTTGCCCTGCACACACCTTGCTTCTGGCTGTTTCTGTATCTTGCACACTTGTTTCTTCTGCATGGAGAGCTCCATGCCCTTCTCTTGCCCAGAACACTCCCGTTGAGTCTTTCATGCTCTGCTCACAGGTCTGTGAGGGTTACACACTGTTCAGTGGGAGACAGAGTGATTCAGAGAAAGGGACCAGGGCGCAGGGAAGGGAAAGAGAGAAAGGATCTCAGTGGCTCTAAAGCTGGTTGCTGGGGCGCCTGGGTGGCTCAGTGGGTTAAGCCTCTGCCTTCGGCTCAGGTCATGATCTCAGGGTCCTGGGATCAAGCCCTGCTTCCCCCTCTCTCTCTGCCTGCTGCTCTGCCTACTTGTGATCTCTCTCTCTCTGTCAAATACATAAATAAAATATTAAAAAAAAAAATAAAGCTGGTTGCTGAGAGTGTGGTCTGGCAGTGGGCTCTCCCTCAGACAGGGGTGCAGTGCGGTTCTGCTCTGAAGGGCAGTGTCAAGGGGGAGCCCAGGAAAAACAGCTGGCTGCTTGCCAAAGGGAAATCCCCGGACCAACAGAGAAGAAAAACAAACAAGTAAATGCAGAATACACCAGCTACTCTGCTGCTCATTCCTGGTGGGAAAGCTGGACTGTTGACAGTGGAAACCACAGCGGGGGAGGGGCGCAGCTCCTGCCTGCCCTCAGGGCACAGGGAGGCTACCACGTCTCAGGGCCACAGCCCTTGATTCTGCCTTGGAGAATCTCTGTGGCAGCCTCTCCCTGACCAGGATCTCCTACTCCAAGCACTTGTTTCACCCTCAAGGCCTTTGCAGCAGGAGGATGCAGCTTCTCTCCAGTGTCCTGTAGGAGGGAGCTTGTGTTCCGAAGGGCAGCTTATGACCAGAGAGTCAAGAGCAGGTGCCTTGTGCAAGCATCAAGTACTGGGCCTAAACATTTTCTTAAAACTATTTTTCTTAACATAGTTATGTCTCTTTAATGGGAACTGGGAGAAAGAATTCCAGTGGGAGACTGACACCAGACGCCTTAAATTCTTTTTGGAACAAGGCTTCATATGTAATAACTGACTTGAATGAATGAATGAATGAATGAAGAGTGTCAGGTCACAAAAGATAGAGGGAACAAGATGGGGCAATGGTGTTAAAAGCCTCAGTGAGTCAAATATATTGTGTTCCTAACAGTAGTATCTATCATGTCCTGCGCCTTTTCTAGGCCAGATGTTGTGCTCGATGCTGTCTGGATGTTCTTTATTTCATTCAGTCCTTACAGCAGTCTTGGTGGTACTATCCTCATTCTATAGATGAGGGAACTGAGATTAAGTATCTTGGTCAAAGTCACACGCTAGTAATGAGGATAGCCAAGGCGGAAACTTGAAAACCCATCTTCCTAACCAGCTACACTGTATTGCAAGGCCTTGGCTGGACACATGTCCCTTTATGCCTGTAAGTACTTTGAGCTGAGCCTTCTTGCGTCAGGGGGCGTACAGAGCCGGTGCTGACCACGGAACGGGGGCGTGGCCAGTGGAACCACTCACAGGAGGCCCACAGTCAGGGCCCTGCTGGCATCCCAAAGTCTGAATTCTTGTAAGGCAGGCGGGGCAGCCAGACTACAGAATTTTAAAAAGAATTCTCCCAGTTCAAAGTATACATGGGCTCCAACCAGCACACAGGAATTAAAAATGTTCTTTCTGCTTTCTTTCAGGAATGTGGGTGGTAAATAAGCCAAAAGAAATAAAAATAGAAACGTGGCAGGCCAAACCTCCCTAAACAGGAAAGAACAAAATTTATTTGATTAATTCTGTTCCTAAAGAGCAGCCCACATTACCGATACGGAGGGCGTTCCCCAACGGAGGGGCGTGTGTGTGTGTGTGTGTGTGTATAAAAGTGTGCACACGCCTCCAAGTACATGTATACATACATATGGATAGATAAACACACAGACCTGCCACCCACAGAGAGTATTTATTCATATGATACAAGAATCAAACTGCTCTTCTTTTCCCAAATCCTGCAAGCATTAAAAATAAGTCACTTTATGTAAACATACTCAGTCTCTTGATTTATACTGATTCTCATAAAGGCAGAGCTGCACATTTCTGAAACGCTCTCATTTAACCACAGGAGATGGGCTATGGACACACTCCATATGCGGAGACAGGCTGCCTTAGCGGGGAGACAGGCTGCCTTAGCAGGCATCAGGAAAGCAAGCGCATGAATCAAAATGCTTCATCGTCACTGCATTTCTCCAGATCTCTTCGCCAAAGCCCTGCAGGGCCCCTTCTGCCACACTGTGCATTTGGACATCCTGACTTATTCTGGGAAGGGAGCTACCATGTTCCGCTGGCATACTATTAGCTCCTGACCCCGACAGTGTATGCGTCCAACCTGTTTTCTGGTCAAAGTGATGCTCCCTGCAACCCAATGAGGCCCAGTGCTGGCCTCTCGGGCTAGCAGCTGCCCTGCCCTCCTGCTTCCCATCTCTGCCAGCCCACATCCCCCACAGCCTGGCTTGAGGTCCACACTACTGTAACGGGGCTGACTCCCTCCCTCCCACACCCTGCATGTACCAGCACAGCTGGACTGATTTCTGGCAGATGCTCCTCGTGCCCCTGGTTTTGGGATGAGCAAAGGGAGGCCGAATGCACCCACTCCCTCAGAGGGTTGTGACAGATTTCAACATGGCCCAGTGGCCAGCCAGCAGGTTGCTGCTTTTTGAAGACTGGATGTGGGCGGAGGACAGGGTAAGGAATACTCCTGTTTGCTTCTGCCACTTGGCCTTTTCATGGCGTGGGGGCGGGCGGCGGGGGGGGTGGGGCACTGGCCCGTGAGGCCCTTCTAGTCTAGATTAGGCATATGCTACAGGCATAGACTTACTTGTTCTGAGAGAAGTTTGAAGGGCCCAGCTCTTAATGACATTCAAGAAAGCCTGAAGGAACACGATTTGTCATTTTGGGTGTGCCCTGAACATTCAGGGCACCCATCCCTGGAGGAAGAATTGACCTCCCCCAGGAAAACAAAGAATTCATAGAAGTCATTCAGCTGAGCTGACTTCACCACATGACAGCGCTTGCCATCACTTAATAAGACCTCTATGGTGCGTCTGATGAAAACACAGGGAGATTTTCTTCCTCAGAGAGCCTATAACTTAGGACATGTGTAGCTTCTTAGCAGTCCCATTCCTTCGGAAGGAACAAAATTAGGTCAGTGAAAAAAATGGGCATGGAACAAACTGAATCTTCATTTTAGCAAAATAAGATTGCTTGCTAGGAGTCAGACTCCTGCTAGTTGAGACACACGCTCAAGCTCCTGAGAGCTTTAAGGGCTCACTGTGGTGTCCCAACCGCTGTCCCACTTGGTCACTAACACTTCTTTCTGTTGGGTGGCCACTATGCTTCCCCCACAGAGAAACTGCAGCTTGCAGAGGCTAGTGGCCTGCCCATGGTTAACACCCGGCAGAGTGAGAATCTGCCCTGAGATCTGTCATTTGGATCTCATCAGTGGGCCTCAGTATCCCATTTTTCCTTTACATCAGGGAACGGGAAACCACAGGGCACAGGCCAGATCCAGTCCACACCTGTTTTGTATGGCTCATAAACTATGGATAGTTTTTACACTTTTAAATAGTTGAGGGAAAAAACAAAAGAAGAAGAACATTCCATGACACAGGAACATCCCAGGAAGCTCGAATTTCAATGTCCATCCATAAAGTTGTACGGGGACACAGTCACGCCCATTCACGTCTGCATTGTCTCTGGCTGCTTTTCCGCTTCAAAGGCGGAGGTGAGCAGTAGTAAGAGAGACCGTTTAAGGCCCACAAGCTAAAATGTTTGGCATCTGTAACTTTTCAGAAACAGTTTGCTGCGCCCTGATCTGCACCCTGAGGACACCCCGGCCAGTGTGACTCTATAGCATTAAGGCCCATGGGATTATAAATGGGTCCCCAAGCTACCAACCTTGTAAAGTTGACCTGGCCATAAACAGTCCAATGTTTCTCCTGTTGTGGGCAAGCAGCGATGCTACACCGGGAAGAAAACACACGTCGTAAACCAGGCACGAACTCTGCACAGCCTCTGAGATCTGAACCAGCATGGGTTTCAGAGTAGGGGAGGAGAAAAACCCCTTTCTGTCCGTAGTCTCCGACTCCCAGTTAACGAACCATGAAAACAACATGGATTTTACATAAAGGGAATGTGCTTCAGAGAGCTAAGGCGATGGTTCCATGTGAGGGCTCCTTCCTCCCTTGCTCTGCTGATACTTTAGTACGAACCTGCAATTTTAGACTTTTTAGCAAGAGAGGTGATTATGTGCTACTGTCAGCACCCTGTGTTTCGCTCTCAAGAGAAGAGGGAAACTGTCTAACGTATTGAAGGTGGGAAGCAGTTCTGCCTCAGTTAAAGAGAAATAAGAGAAAATACCCTTTTTCTTGGCATACTTTTTGTTCCCTTTCCTGGCCTCAGCTGCACACCCTAAAGACCTGGCTCACATGTGAAAAGAAAAGAAAAGAAAAGAAAAGAAAAGAAAAGAAAAGAAAAGAAAAGAAAAGAAAAGAGAGGAGAGGAGAGGAGAGGAGAGGAAAGGAAAAGGAAAGGGAAAAGAAAGAAAAGAAAAGGGAAGGGAAGGGAAGGAAAGGGGAGGGAAGAAAAACCATGTCTGCCAAGATGAAAACAGTTCTGGAAATGGATGGTGGTGTGGGTTGCACAACAACATGAGTATACTTCATGCCACTAAACTGAACACTTAAAATAGTTAAGATGGCAAATTTGATGTTATGGGTATTGTACCACAATTTAAAATGAAACAAACCCAAACAACAAAAATCCCATAGCTATCAATTTTGGAAAAAAGCATTTTTTCAAAAGCTTCAGGGAAGAAGATGTTTATATATAATTCCATTAGCAAAATGGAAAAAAAAATCCACAAAGGGGTTTTGAAAGATTTTAAGTTTTATTGGAAAAAAAAAATGACGATTAGTGTGTAGTTTGTGTGTGTGTGCTTGTGCATGTGTGTGTATACTTAAGCACGTGTGTGTGCTTCCAAGAACATACTCCTGTCCAATTCATTAAATCCCCTCTGTTGTTGCTGTCAATATTGAAAACAAAAAATGTTTAGGAGAATTCTTCCATCTGGAATAATCTATTCACACAAAATGCCAAGCAGCTTTGAACCAGCAAAAGAAAATAAAAGAGTTAACTGTCTGAGACCCTTTTACGACTCTACCGTTTTACAGCAGTGACACCAGAGGAGAAAACTTCACCCGTGAGTACCTATTAAGATTCCTCTGTAGTATATGCACAAAGGCTGCTGTCACCATCAAAGAAAGGCTGAGTTCCAAATAAAGCGAAAACCACATCAGAAACCTTATATTAAAAATTGAATGTAGGTAGGCACGGGAGTGCCAACTTTCACGGAAAGTCTGCCTCTTCAATCCTGAGGCCATAAAACTAAAACCAACCTAAGTGGGATGTGGTCAAATATCTTATTTGACTCCTGTCCATTTGCCAGTGTTTTTCAAAGATTAGTAAGATAAAATCCCTTGCTTGTGCGCTGTGAGCGCGCGGTACCTTCTGCCAGTTCCCCAGACCAGGGCTGGTGCGCGGCGGGCTTTCTGAAGGCTCCACTGTTTAGAGTGAACGTATATGATAACAACAGCTGCTTTCCGGCCCCGGGCCTGGCAGTGACGGGGTCCACAATCCAACTGGCGACGACACTGGCTGTGCTGGGTGAAGCCAGCGACAAAGGAACAGATGCGCTCTGTGTCCCTCGGTTCCCGGAGCACTACAGTCGCTGCAGACCAGCGATGGCGAGGGGGCACGGGGCAGCCTTGGTTTGAAGCCGATGCCAACTCAACCCAATGGCCACTGTCTCATCTGCTTCTCTGAATTGGGTATACCGCCCCCCCCCAACGCACGCACGCACAAAACACACCCCAACGCTTCATTTCATAGGCTTATAAGTTCTGGGCTTTCGAGATCAGGGAGAACTCTAAAAATAACACCTAAGGTGCAGGCACTGTGAAGTATTGCCAGACTGTAATGGGCCAGACCCCGTCCTGCCTACCACGGGCTCTATACAAGGCAGGAGTGCAAAATGATGGCTCTTAAGCAAACTGCACTCCTGGAAGGAACAGCTTGGGCCTGAAGGTTTAAAAAAATGAAATGAAATAAAGTGCAAGAACTACTCTCATCAGTTGCCACCATTTAAAATTCTATAGTGTTCACCTAAAATGATGGAGTGCCAATTTCTTTTGATTTGGAGACTCTGGGTCCCAGCTCCCCCCGTGAAGCCACGAGCTGGAGTCTCATGGAGATGGCTCCCAGATCTTCCTATTTCTTATTACCTGCTTGCTAATTCACACCTGCCAGCTGCCACCTACCTGGCCTCCGCAGGCTCTGTGTTTGGGTCATCTATCTACAGATGTGACATTTCTTGAGGCAGGTGTCATGCCGTTTTAGTTGTCCTAGCACTTGGCACCAGCCCCTCACATACGAGCTCCTTACACACTATCATGTTGAGTCACTGAACACAGTGTGCCACATGTGCTCAGAGAGCAGATGTGACTCGACTGTGGCCTCGCAGCCAGATGCTGTTCTACCGAAGGGACAGAACTTCAGGAAATTTCCTAACTGCTACCGATCATCAGAAATCATTTAAATTCGTGTGCACCTGAGCAAAAATCTGCCTTAGCAGAGGCCGGGTCTGGGTTTTGGGGTCAGACTTCCTGTGTTCGAATCCTGACTCCACAGGGCTGTGTGATATTGGACAAATTACTTCACCGCCTTGTCTGATTTTCCTCTTCTCTAAATTGGGGATAAAAACAGTATTTATCTCATAGAACTGTGTGCAAAGTAAATGAGGTAATACATAAACCCATTTCCCACAGCACCTGGTCCACAGGTTTATTAAAAAAAATTTCCCTCTCAAAAAAAAAAAAATTTCCCTCTCCTCAGATTACTATATTCTCAGAAGCTCAACATATCAAATTTTAAAAGTGTATAGTTATTATAGGCCATTTAAAGTTCTTCCTATGCTGAAATACTTTAATAAGACACAGACATAAATCTCTACTATAAATCTTTTCCAAAATAATTTACTATTATAAATAAATGAAGTTAAAAAAAAAAAAGGCAGAGGACAATCTATGTCATTCTGGATCTACAATGTGCCAGAACTGGAAGGAAATCAAAACTTTCCTTAATCCAGTGGATTTACAACTTATTTTAGTAGCAGAAACTATATCTTCTAATGTAATCTGATACAAAGGCCACTATGTATCAGCTATGGCAGATCTGGTTGAAGAGGAGTTGAGGGCCCAAGCTTCACCCTGCATGTTCACAGGACCCTGATTTAGGCTACGCTCCCTCATTCTACCAGTGGGAAAATGAAGACTTGGCATCTCTACACAGAGAAAAGGGCTCACGCTAAGACCAAGACGGACTAGTCGCAGTATCTCTGGAGCCTAGCCATGTGCCTGGAACACAGGGTCCTGGCAGCACTGAGGTTTGTGTGATGGGGGCTCTGATACACGTGAAGGGCCGTGCTGAAGTGGTGAGGTCTGGAGGGGATGGGCCTCTAGGGTGTGGTGGTGACTGCTTCCAGCAAAGTAACACCATTATGGTTTAGACAGGAGTGGGATGTAGGGCTGACCCTGGGGGAAGGCGGGGGTGGAGGGAGCTGAGCCTAACCTTAAGCAAACCAAAGTAGTGGGGCTAGATTCCATCTACAAGATCAAGATGAGAGGGGCCACTCTTCAGTCTAGGCATCCTGCTGGACTCCAATTCTGCCCAGAAATTGGGGAATAGATGGTATTAGTTCCAAAAGTGTGATGCCTGGACTGCTTATATCAATGTTACCTGGGAGCTTATTAAAAATGCAGATTCACAAGTCCCATTCCAGAACTACTGAACCAAAAATTCCAGTGGTAGAACCCATGCATTCACCCTCCCTAAGCTCCCCAGATGTTCTTGTGTGGGAAGAGTCAGGAAGCACCATACCCAACCTCACTGGGGCTCACCAATGGTGTCTCATGAGAGCTCCCAAAGAGCTGTACTTTGCATGGGCCCTACCCTTGCAGATCCTGATTTGATAGGCCTGGGATGGGGGACTGAGGGCTGAGATGCTTTCTGAAGTCTCCCCAGGTGATATGCGGCAGAATGGTTTACAACCATTCATAACTGCTTGGCAGAGGGAAGGGAAAGTTACCCCTCTCTGTGACATGAATTATTCCTGTTATTATAACCAATGAAAATGGAGATATTCTAATTGGTCCTCAGGGATAAGTCCCTACTTTCCCTTTCAGTTTGTCTTGTTAATCACCCAGGCAGCTGGGAGACAGGAGTTTTCAGCAAAGACCTATCACTATCAAATCATTGTTCTCGCGAATACTAAGGTTGTTTTAAAAATATACTGAATCCTTTACCAAGCATCCTTTAAAAATAAAGTTTACTGAGGTATATTTGGTCCTATAAAATGCTTCTAATTAAATGTACAATTCGATGAACTTCGATAGGGACACGCTCCCAGGTAACCACCACGTTAAGATACGGAACATTTCCATTGCCTCGGAGATTTCCTCCTGACCCTTTGCAGTCAATCTCTTAACCCTCCCACCCCCTACCTCCCACCCCAGCAACCACCCATCTGCTTTCTGACACTGTTGATTAGTTTAGACTGCTCTGGAATTTGATATAAATGGGATCAAACAGTATGTACTTTTTATGTCTGGTTTCTTTTGCTGAGCACAATGTTTTTAAGGTTTCTCACCACCATGAATTGTATCACATGTTATTTCTTCTCTGTTTCAAAGGTAAGCACACAGGGCTGCGGGGCACTACTGCAGGAGAAAGGGCAAGTTTCTGGAGTGATGGAGGGCAGATGGCAGAGACAACTGGCTCGGTGGTCTTCCTCGAGGAGCCTGGCTAGGAACGGGAGGTGGGGCCTACCACTCCGAGGGTGGTCACGGGAGTTTTCACCGAGGCAGGTGATTTCTGGAGGAATGAGCGCTCTGGGGGAGGCAGCAGACCTGAGCTGCAGGTTGTGGGAAATGAAAGAAGAAAGGGAAATTGACAGGCCAAAGGCAAACATCATCCATTAAAAAACTTGGTCTCTGTAGTGATTTAAAAATATACTAGGAAAGTCTTTGGTATTTCTCTCTTTGGGAAATAGAGATTATCTCCCTCTCCTAAGTATGGGCTGGACTGAGTGACTCACTTCTAAGGAACAGAAAATGGTGGAAGCGGTGGCTTATCGCTTCTGATACTGGACCTTGACAATATGGGGGCTTCCATCTTGGTTGCTCTCTTTGGGTTCAGGGAGCAGTTAGCAGGGACCCAATGTGGTGATGAGTGAAGGAGGTCTCTGTGAGGAAGGGACAATGAAGCTGCCAACTTGTAGGCTGAGCAGGACTCGGAAGGACATGGAGGCCGAGGGCTCACAGGGATCTCCGGCCTGGCGCAAGAGGACATGACCCATTCAAGGAACTTTAGGAAGTTCTCTTTGGAGTAGTCTGCATTTCTCTTTCTTCATCCGGACCTACCTGTATGCCTTTATTTTGATTTCTTGGTCCAGGTACACTCAGATTCACAATGTAATAGGAATCTGTTAGCACTAACAGTGTGGGACTAATACTGATTCATACGATGTTCTACTACTACACTAAAGCCTAAATGGCTTTGCTGGTAGCCGATATCTCAGAACTTTATGCATAAAATTACTTCACAGGAAGAGCTCTTCCTAAGACCACACAAGTCCCTAGAATACGGACAGCCCATGCTTTTATGTGGTGGAACAGATGGATGGTGAGAGAAGATATACTGTTAGATTTCAATAAATAAAGCCTTCCTGCATCCAAATCCCAATACTCATTTGCTATCTTTTTGCCAAAGAACCTAGTCTTGGGGCACCTGGGTGGCTCAGTGGGTTAAGCCTCTGGCTTTGGCTCAGGTCATGATCTCAGGGTCCTGGGATCGAGCCCTGGATCAGGCTCTCTGCTCAGCAGGGAGCCTGCTTTCCCCTCTCCCTCTGCCTGCCCCTCTGCCTACTTGTGCTCTCTCTGTCAAACAAATAAATAAAATCTTAAAAAAAAAAAAAAAAAAGAATCTAGTCTCACCTGGCCGGGAAATTTGAATGAGTCTAGACCACACATAGCAGCCAAAATTTGGCAGTCTTATCTATGGGCATCAAGCCATACTGACTATTCCCATTTTCCTTTAAATGCTCACAGAGATGAATGGAATCCTACTGTGACTAACATTCTGCAGCAGTTTCCAATTCAGTAGACACAGTAGAGTGTAATGATGACTTGGTGCCCCAGAGACCAACAGCACTCCTGAGGTACTGAGCTACTCTCTAACGTGGAGATTCTGACACTGGACCTAGGGAGAAACAGTGAACGTATAATTTTGTTATCTGTTTTTCATCTGTGAACCAGAAGAGGAGCGGCCTAGCCAGGAGACACATGTGGCTTTTGAGCACTTCAACAATGGCTAGGAAGATTAAGAGACCAGTTTTTCTTTTAATTTAATTTTAATTAGTCTAACTTGAAGCAACCACAAGTAGGTAGTGCCTACTATACTGGGTGTCGCAGCTCTAAGTAATGGATCGAAGGGTATGATTCCTGAAATCACAACTTTCCTGAAGGATGGAAGTGTATCTTAGGTGACCATCACTCCAGTTCTCAGCACGGTGTCTGCAATACAGGTTTTTAAAAAATGTTTATTGACAGATGCGAGGCAGCCAGAAGAGAACTGAGCTCATAAGAGAGAAGGCAGATTATACAAGACTGCATAGTTTGTATTTCCCAAAGGGTATTTCAAGGCTTTAGATACACAAAATGCTCTGCAGAGAAAGGATTCTCTGATCAAATAAATCTGCACATTGCATGAATGCCTTGGAGGGTTAGGATGCACGTTAGGGTATTAAAGACATCAGAATAGCTTTATTGACTCACTATTTCCCCTAATTATTTGAGCACATAACTCCCCTTTCACGTAACACCCTCTGACATCCCCTAGAACTAGCAGATTCTGAGGAAAAGCCTTTAGGAGATGTTGCAGTAATGACAGGGTAGGAGGGAAACTTCCAATGAATTCCTTGAAAGCAGGGACCCTGATTTTCAGCACATGTTTAGTATGTAATAAATGTGTACTGAATGGTCTAGAAATGACTTTCTTCTGCTAAAAATCAGAAGAAGCTGGAAACCACTCCCACTCAGCCTAGGTGAAGAGAGAAGGCAGAGTGTGACTTGTAAGCCTAGGCAGGCATTCCTAGGCTGCTATGCAGGGCATACCTACAGAAGTGTACAATCATCTGACATGTAAGCATTACCCAGAAGTATGTAATGGCAAACTGGAACAGAAACCATGAGTTATGAAATATATACAAATATACATATATGTGTATTTTGTAATCTCTACATAGAACATGGGGCTTAAGCTCCCCAAGATCAAGAGTCACATGCTCTACTGAGCCCGCCAGGAGCCCCTGGAAATATACTAACAGTGTTTGAAGACTGTGCACTTTAAAAGTTAAACCACAACTGGGAGTCCATTGCGATTAGAATATCAACCTCCATACAAAGCAATCAATTATCAATCATACAAAACAGATATAGGGTGCTATATAACAGAGCCGGGCATGGGTTCCTGAAGAAAGAAGAGAGAATGGTCCTGAGGGGAAAAAAAAGAAAAAACGATAATACCAGAATCTGATTGAGATCAGGACTGTGTTCGTTACTTAGGTACTTCCTTAGTTACCTCTGGTTTGGGACTTTGTCGATACTTTAGCAAGAAGGGATTGGAATTAACTCTAGATCCCTATGATAATTTCAGCTGAAAATTATTTGTAGTGCTTTAGTTTAACAAAGTGTGTATACACCATTCCATGGTCAAGAATAATCCCTTTTCAATGAATCCCTTTGGTTCTCTTTTAAAACTTGGAAGTTAAAACTCAAAAATCTTTTCAGACATAATTCAGTAGAGGAATCCGGAGAGGAAAAAACTCCAACCAAAACCTTTCATCAAGGTCATGGAACCCTTTGCAGTGAGCTGCCTGTCCCCATAGGGCTAGATATGTTACATGGACAGAATCCACAGACTTTGTCACGTGCTTTGGAATCTCTGAGATCTGCCCCCTTTGAACAGAACCTTCAAAATCAAAAATGCATATATACATATTATAAAGATAACATCATGTCAATGTCTACAAAGGTGCTTAACGCTTTACTTCAGGAGGGACCACTCCATATTCAAGGACAGCCTAATCATTTAGTCCACAGTTAATGTACTCCAACTTCAACTACAGCCACAGAGCGATCCGCACCAGCACAGGCTGCACCACCAGCTTGCTCCTTCGAGCATTTCTGTCACAGCTGCTCCGAGAAGAGGGGAGCAGAGGGCACAGCCAGAGAGAGCGGACACCAGGCTCAGAGCCATTGGTCCTAGGCACACAGGCCACTGGGAGCAGCTTTGGCCTTTGTTAGTAAGGTCTTTGAAAGTGTAAGATTTGATTTTCCTGATTATTATTAAAGTGATACGTGTTTGTGACAGAAAAGCTGAAAAACCCAAATAAGTACATATATGCAAAAAAAGAAGCATTATCCATAATTCCACCAAAAGAGAATGGCTCTTGACACTTTCTGCCATACTTCCTTTCTCAAGGACATACTAATAGATAGACATATGGTTAGAGTGATTTTCCAATACATTTTTGAATCTTGTTTTTATTACTCAATATTATGTGCTGACAATTTTCACATGCGCATCATCTCCCACATTTTGGGCCCTGAAATAAACCAGACCACATCTGATCCAGGACCCAACCAAGACCGAAACCCAAAACGAAAACAAAAGAAAACCAGTCCTCATCCCACAAACCGGAAGCAAAAGCTCTCTGGACATCGGGTAAGGATGAAAAACAGAGCTGACAAAGACATGTGGCTGATGTTGCCGCATTCCCAGTAACTCAGCACAAGGCAGTTCATTGAAAATAACCCCACATTTCTTTGCTAGTTTTCAAATGGACACTTTAGAGCATGTCTGCCAAGGTTCTTAAAATGGCCTCTGGCCAGTATTCCCACTCAGCTGTGGGCATCTGGGTTGCCCCGAACAACCAGTCCCAGCTGACGCCACACTGGACGGACACACACGCCCCCTCCATGTCATCTAAACTGACAAAGTCCCAGGAAAGCAAACTCCAGCGAGGGTCTTGCCGGCTGTACCCTGTTTGCTGGCATGGTGGGCTTTCACTCATGGAGGCTTCACTAAGCAAGAAGAGTCCACCTTGGGCCAAAGGTGGCAAGGCTGGGGACATCCCACATCAGAAATCATCATCTCAGGACTCAAGCTGGGGGTACTGCTGATATGGGCTCTTTGACATATGGGAAAACTGAGGCCCACAGACATTACACGCCTTGCCCAGGGCTGGCCGACCACTGCGGTGACATAACAGTGGGAGCATCCCTGAAGCAAAGGCTGAACTGCCAGATGCACAGGCTGAAGCCTTTCCCTTCTTCAATGCCTGTGCCCATGTCCAAGGCACTGGGCTGCAAGTCAAGGAAACTGCCTAACAAGAGGCATCCCAGAAGACTTTGCACAGATGATATTTGTAAGAAAAAGGCCTTTCAAAAGCCCCCGGTGGCTCTGACTCCTGGGAGAGGCTCTGCTTCTTTTCACAGCCCTGATCTGATATTGCCTTTACAGGCCAACCTTGGCTACTGCACTCACCCGAGCCACTCTAAGGGGAGTGTAGGCATGACCCAACAACCTCTTAGGGGAATAGAAGGTCAGCATATGCTTAGGCCCAGATGGGTTGCACTAAGAACTTTATGGAACAAGACTTTCCAACTCTGGTCTCCAAAGTATCCTGGTCCTAAGGTCCCTGTTGTCAGAGGGGTGGTTTTGGAGCTAAAGCCTAAAATCATTAGGTGCATGAACCTGAAAATCATTAGCCAAGGAGGAGTGGGAGCTCTGCTGTGACAGAATGGCAGTAATGGCAGAGAGCGATGGAGAGGAATGTGGTTTAGATGCAGAGAAACTGCCAACCACACTTGCCTGAAGTAAAGGTAAAGGTAGTATGCCTAAACATGCTAAGAACTCAGTGACGGGTGTCACACAATGATGGAGGAGGATCGAGGAGTGAGAACCAACAGGGTTTCTTTTCTTTCCATGAAGCCCTCCCCTGTGAGGAGTTTCATCTCCTCATCTCACTCTTTCCATCTTCTCTCTTCTGCCCCCCCCAATCAGCCATAGTGTGTGTGGCGGGGGTCCAGCTGGAGACAGGAAGGGGAAACTCAAAATCTAGAGACATATCACAAGGATGGAGTGTTGCCCAAAGTTTGCTCCACAGATCATGATCTTGACAAGATGGTCAATGAGTGATAACCAAAGAAAAAAGATTTCAGGGGACCGAACGTGGTTAAACTGGGTAGGTGCCACAAAACTGAACCAGTTTCTTCACTTCCTTGACTTCTCAAAGCCTTTAATCTGCAATTACACACTGTGGGTCTTCAGGGATGGAGATGATATAGCATTTTGTAAACTCAGTTGACCAAGGGAAAGAAGTCTGTTTTCACCGAGCATTACTTAGGACAAACTTTTTTTTTTAGTATAGTTGACCCACAATCTCACATTAGTCTCAGGGGTACAACATAGTGATCGTCAAGTTTCTATATTACACTATGCTCACTGGCCATCTACGCCATACAGCACTATTAAAAAATCACTGACTATATTCCCTATGCTGTGGCTTTTATACCCAGGACTTAATCATTACAGGACTGACATTTGGAGAAATACTCTTCACCACTACTGATCCTCAAGATTTTTCTTCTGTGCTTTACATTCCCACCTCACTGAGCCAGCCTCCAATCCTAGAGGAGAAGAGATGAAGTGCTAAAAATAGTAACTCTCACATCTGAGAGTAATTGTCATCTAGCATCTTGCCCCTCGGACTGTGGTCTGGGAACCAGCGGCACTGACATCACCTGGGAGCAAACCTGCACGTGCAATCCCATTCCAGGTGAATTGGAACCTACAGTTGGGCAACGTGCCCGGGTGAGTCATTGGCACATTAAATTCTGGATGAAGATGGAGGGCGCTTGGTAGTAGGCAGTAACCTCCAGTAATTCTGATTTGGTGTATTTGTGATGAGGCCCAGAGATGCACATTTAAAAATATCACCTCCAGAAGATTCTGATGCAGCTAGTGTGCGGACCCCTATTAAGAAACGTTGATTTGATCGAAGAGCTTCTACAGCCCAAGTGACCTGCTTATAAGGTAAAAAGGGCAGCACTGTGATAACATTTGGTTTCCCAGAGGCACTTCTGCAAGGCAGGTCCTTAACAATCACCTTCATCGTAAGAAATAAGGAAATGATGTCCTGGAGACAGAAGGAGAAAGCCCTGGACCAAGGTCACCCAGGGGTCAGCAGGTGCATGAGGGTGAGCAAGCTCCCTCTTGCCTTTCCTCCCCACCTCTCCAGCCTCTCTCCTCCTCCCTCATCAGCTCTTTATTCACCAGCAACTGCACTGCCAACAGCCCCCTCTGAGTCTGCTTTTGTGCTTAGTGAAAGGCCAACAAAACACTGCTGGTTATTTGTGCTTGCTCATGATCATTCTGATTAGCTCAATTCTGTCAGCTGACTCCCAGGCTGCCAGGGGCCCACAGCAGCCTGCTTATTCAATCAGGGCCTGGCCCATTTTCTAATTACTAGCATCATTTGGGCTCGTTTCCCCAACTGTGAATTTGCTTGAATTCAACTCATCTTCAGCTGTTGCATTTACATGAGAAATGGCTCATTTGTCACGTCTGTGTCTACGCGACCATGTCTGTGCGCCAGTCTCCCCGCCCTGCTGGAGACCAGATGAAATGGGTTCCCAGGCTGCTGCTGACCAGCAGGTCCCAGTGGGAGCCATGGGGTGAGCCCTCTGGGGGGACAGACGCACTGGCCTTCCTCACTGGGTTGGCCAGAGTGACCTCTTCCCAGCTTCTGAATTCCAAATTGTATTCCCACTCTGAGGCCTGAGAGGGTGACCAATTGTCCCAGTTGCCACGGACCGAGAATTTTCCCAGGACATGAGACTTTCAGTGCCAAATCGGGGAGGGTTAGTCACCTGGACACAGCAGTATGAGAGCATTCAACACCCCCCACGTGATCTAGTTGGAATCTAAAACAGAACTGCCTAGAAGCTGGGGTCCCATTTTTCTCTGTCAGGCCTAAGTCGGATGACGCATCCCTTCACTGCTCTGTGCCTAAATTTTGCATTTTTAATCTCTACTGCTAATCCAACAGGATGAAGCTTTATTTCCAACAGTGAATAAGTGGAAGTCTGCTGGCATGGTCCGAGATGAAAGTGGCTACAAGGGAGGAATGACTGGTAGGTAATCGCTCCAAATGGAGGTACATCCTCCCCCAAAGTACTCTTCCTAATTCAAAACACGTTAAGCATTTATCAGGTACTTGGCAACATGGGCATGTGGACCTATAGCCTGTAAACTCCCAGCCCTCTGAGAGCTGACCATCCCATGAGAGACACCAATACAAATACAATCAGCTATAACTGTTTCAAGGCTACCTAAGATGGCAAAAGGCCACGGGATCTGGGAAGGGAGAACTGAGGTACCCCTGCTCACTATATGCCAGCTACTTAATATTCATTATCTCATTTAATAGCCAACATTTTTTTTTTTTTAAAGATTTTATTTATTTGTCAGAGAGAGAGAGAGTGAGCACAGGCAGACAGAGTGGCAGGCAGAGGCAGAGGGAGAAGCAGGCTCCCTTCCGAGCAAGGAGCCCGATGTGGGACTCGATCCCAGGATGCTGGGATCATGACCTGAGCCAAAGGCAGCCGCTTAACCAACTGAGCCACCCAGGCGTCCCTATCAGCCAACTTTTTTTAAGCACTCACCATGTGACGGATCCATTTAATTTTTATAACAATTCAAGTATTATACCCATTCTATGAATGAGGAAAATGAGGCTTTGTAAAACCAACTACCTTGTTCAAGATGGCAAGTTAGTAATCGAAGAGTTTGAACCCAGAGAGTCTGGGTCTTATTTTTAAGCACTGAGCCTGGATCTCCTACCCTGTTGGTGTGCTGGAGTCTTCACACGACCAGGGTGCTGGACACTCAGTCAACAGCAGATAAAGCTACAGGCCACCAAGGAGGGTGGCCGCGTGTGGTGGGAGCCCGGCAGAGAGAAGCAGGAGGTGGAGTCTCTGAGTCCCACACTGTGCAGTCCCAAGGCATGCCGTCAGGCATGTCCCACTGGAGGTGTGGGAACTGGGAAGGCTGATGTTCCAAAGGAAACTGGCTGCACAGATGCCGCCCTTCTGGCCCCTGGCTGCATGCGCTTCTAAAGAATGTATGGGAGAATGTGAAGCCCCATGCTTGACCTCGTCATCATCCTTCCAGAGCAGAAGATGAGCGCGTCATTGCTGTGCATTTTTTAGACAGCATGTAAATTCCTTTTTAAAAATTTTTTTTTGTTTGAGAGAGACAGAGATAGCAAGAGAAGGGAGAAGGAAAAGCAAGCCCCTGACATGGGGCTCCATCCCAGGACCCTGGGATCAAGACCTGAGCCGAAGGCCGACACTTAACTGACTGAGCCACCCAGGTGCCACTGCATCTGTAAATTCATGAAAGCATCTTTCTTTCTTTTTTTTTTTTAAAGATTTTATTTGACAGACGGAGATCGCAAGTAGGCAGAGAGGCAGACAGAGAGAGAGGGGGAAGCAGGCTCCCTGCAGGGAGCCTGATGCAGGGCTTGATCCCAGGACCCTGGGATCATGACCTGAGCCGAAGGCAGAGGCTTTAACCCACTGAGCCACCCAGGCGCCCCTGAAAGCATCTTTCTTATGCCTTGGAACATCTGAACAACTTGTGTTAAATACACAGGGTACTTGATATATGCAAATCAAATAAAAATATGTTGATTTGAAATACGATGGCTGACTTTAATATGTTCATTTCTAGAGTCAACTTAGAAGTTAGGTATTCTGGAGGCCTACCCAGGCTCCAGTTCAGTCGGTTAAGTGCCTGACTCTTGGTTTCGGCTCAGGTCATGATCTCAGGGTCGTGGCATGGAGCCCCATATTGGGCTCTGTGCTCATCGCGGAGTCCGCTTGAGTTTCTTTCTCCCTCTCCCTCTCCCTCCATCTTTCTCCCTCCTCCCCCCTACATTTGTGCTCTGTCTCTCTAAAATAATTTTTTTAAAAAAGTTAGGTATTCTAGCATTATCAACGACTGAAAGCGTTCTTTTCAGTAAGAACAATCCACAAATCCAGTATTCTTAGTGGACACTGGACTATGCTAAGTATCCAGAGCCTGACGTTATATAAGTATTGTCCTCAGAAACATCTTCAATCTCTTCTTCTGTTACTTCATAGTTTGTGTAAAATGAACACAGAATTTCAGGCAATTCAGCATGGAAAACACTAGTTACTATGTAAAAGCATTAATTACCCTGCAATTACAAGTAGGAAAACAGAAAGGCAGGAAGGATACTGTTTCAAGTCAGACTGAAAGAAATAAAAGGTGCTAGGGGGAACCACCGATACCCTTCCTGCTCACTTCCACACTTAATAATTCTTGGTTAATCCAGTCAGTTTTACCCCATGCCCCCAAAGAGGCTTTCATCTGGAATAGCGGGCTGTCGGGGCCTTTCTGGGACTCTAGACTTCCAGCCAGCTCCTGGCACTGCCAGGTGTTAGAATCCATGGGGCTCTTCTTCAGTTACAGAAGATAACTGAGAGTTTTTTGATGGCAAAGAAAGGCCTTCTCTACTGGCTTGTGCTCAGCTTTGTCTTACAATAGCCTTTATGCTTCTGGATGTAGAGAAGAAATTGACTTTTGGTTCTATCCATCCAATGTTTCTGCTCCTTTCGCTCTGTGAAACTGAAAGGGAGAGCCTCCTTCGAGTGGGCCGTGATTCCCCTCACGGTTTCTCCACCCTCTTCATTTCCATGGCCCCTAGTCACTCTTTCCTTTGTCCTTGACATTTTCTTAAATTAGCTTTATCAACTCTTTCCAGTATTTTAACTCCCTTGAGCTGTTTGCACAACCTTTTCGCCTTGTAGTGACTGTTTACCCAGGCCGGCCTTTAAACAGGATAAAGTAGGAAAATTCAACCGGGAAGCATTTCAGCTTCTATCCACACTGTTTGTCCTACTAAATTCAGAGACAACCTGGTTCCTGCTCCCAGTAACTTTCTAGAAAACTGTTGTGAAAGAAAATGGAGAAAATGAGCTCTTCCTTCACCAGTGATACATCTTATTTGGGCCCAGAAAGTCTTGCTCTGTTCTGGAACTCCTAATGATGCAAACAAAAATATTTTTTGCCATGCACTTTCACAGCACAATAATAGATTTCAAGTTGAGAAACTCTAAAGGTGATATATAAATTTCTTTGCCAGATATAGGTACTGTATTATAATAAACATGTCTTTTTCCTTGTTTGTAATTTTTTTTAAGTATCTAGAGCCAAGCACTTAGATCTTTTAACAGAATTTTCATCTTTTTTTAAAAAAAAAGATTTTATTTATTTATCTGTCAGAGAGACAGAGAGAGAAAGAGAGAGACAGAGAGAGAGCACAAGCAGGGAAAGCAGCAGGCAGAGAGAGCAGGGTCTCCACTGAGCAGGGACTCGATGTGGGGCTCTATTGGGATCATGACCTGAGCTAAAAGCAGGTGCTTAACCGACTGAGCCACCCAGGTCCCTCTATTTTGCTTCTTTAACATCATGACCCTGCCCCCCTGAGGGACTGCCCCTCCCAGGGCTAGCCAATTCCTACCTGTAGTAAACAACTCACCCTCCAGCTGTTTACTCTCCAGTCAATACAAACTAATCAATCTGGGGCCCATAGCCCCAACCACCTCCTTTAAGCATCTCACCCTTAGGGCTGCTGCAGCCCTCCCCTAATCACCCTAGGTCCAGGTACCACACAATTAAGACAGCCCCTATTCCCCCCAGCGCCTGCTGAAATGATTCAAATTAGTCAATTCAATTCCAATCCCGCTTAGTTTGACTCACCTGTTCCTTCCCAGAGATCCCACAATAAAGGCTTTTGCCCACATGTTCCCTGCTCCCTCTGACCAGCCCTGGTGGCGCCCCGCATGCCCACTGCCACACTCCCCATGACATGTTGTGCCCCCTTCTCTTCAGATCTATGAGTGTAATAATCTATCTTTTCAATGGCAATTGTTTCCCTGATCTGTGGTCCTCACCATACATAAATAACAATAAAACCTAACACGTACACAGAAAGGCAGACGGACTAGCGAAAGACCAGAGCCTGGCCTCTGCTTTGCTCATTATTCAAATGCACTTGGATGAAAGTTAGTTGCCCTGTCAGTTCTACTCAGCAAAACTGTCACTTTTAATGTTCCCAGAAAAAAGCACAATTTTAGTATTAAAGCCCTGTATTGTACTGGATAAGAAAGTTTCAGTAGAGCCGGCGAGAGACAGCTGTGATGATGGCATCCACATTAAGTGATAAAAGGTGCTGGGATTTTTAAGGTTTCTGGGCTTCTAGAGCACAGATTGGGTCCAACTGTAAACATACCTTATGAAGCAAATACAAGGAACCCCATTCACCTGAACAATTATGGTAAAGTCTTCTTAAATGTTCTGGATTTTAAAATATACCATGAAAACCGCATCCAGGGAGACTCAGTATGAAAAGCAAAATCCTGGAGGCACTGTACTCTTATCTGGGGCTTCCTCTGTCTCCGTCTCTAGAGTCAAAGCCATAATTTGTTGACTGGCATGCCTAGCAGTGGACACACACAAGTGCTAAATATGTATTTACTGATCTGGAGAATGTTTTTCATTATCTTTATCAAAAAAAGATTTTATTTATTTGACACAGACACAGCAAGAAAGGGAACACAAAGCAGGGGGGATGGGAGAGAGAGAAGCAGGCTTCCCGGTGAGCAGGCGGCCTGATGCTGATGTGGGGCTGATCCCAGGACCCTGTGATCATGACCTGAGCAGAAGGCGGATGCTTAAGGACTGAGCTGCCCAGGTGCCCCTCTCATTTGGGCCCCTCTCATTATCTTTAAACAGCTGAGGTAAGACATCAAAGATAATCATTTAAGGGATTATGTAAATCAGTGGCTGGTTTTGAGAATTAAAGCCACTCCCTCTGGCCCAAACCTTCAGGATCCACACTACCTTCTGCCCCCACCCCGAGAGAAACGTAAGACCCTTACGTGGTAAGCGCAGGGGACATCCCGGCATCTTCTGACTCTTACACCGAACTCCACCTGCTGGCTAACCGCCCAGCCCTTCGAGTGGTTGTGACACTGTGCTGTGACCCACGGCTCAGCCCTGCACGGGGACACTCACCAAAGGCTCCAGCTCCTTGCGGTCGATGAGGTTCATCTCCGTGACGAAGTAGTAGAAGTGTTTGTAGCAGGTGTTGACGTGGGCCTCCGCACCCATCACGATGACGCGGTCGAAGTGGTGGATGTAGACGTGGACGAAGACACGGAAAAGGCGGCACAGGATCTTCTTGCAGATCTGAAGGAAGTTCTTGGGGAAGGGAACACCTAAAGAAGTAAAAAGAGAACAAAGCCGTGACGGGAAAGCTCCGGAAGCCCAGGAGCACGGGCACGAGGCTGGAGAACCGTCCTGCATGGGAGCCTCCAGGCCAGCTCGAAGGTGCTGGGCTCCACGTGGGCAGCGGCAACCAAGGCTGCCTAAGACAGCAGCTAATGACCCCGTTACGTTTAAATACCAGCAGTGACCCGGAAGAGACCAAATCAATGAATGAAGAGGGCCTGGTTTGTTTCTTTGGGATATCTATATGCTTTTATTTATATGTAAATATTAAATATTTATTTTTACATAGAAATGTATATTCTCCCTTCTTGCCTCCCCCCTTTATAGAGCACAAGAAGGTTCATTTTCCTCTTACATCTAATATAAGAGAACAGGTAGGAGGGGAGCAGTGCTAGAGGGAGAGGGGTGCTCCCTGATACAGAGTAATAGGGGGCCACGGGGACTACAGCAAATTGGGAATCACCTTCCTCTCAAAGGGAGTAGCCGTGGCAAAACTCCAGACAATGGTGGCCTAACAGGGACAGAGGCCCAGGGCTCTTAGAACTTCTGATTTTCCAAGATAATTCAGGAATTTGGAGCTCTATGTGAACTTGCTACATTTTTTAAAACACGAGCAATAAATCTAAAGTTTTAAAAAAATACCAGTGGTCAAAACAAGATGTCTTTCTGGCTTAATGTGGCCTCCAGGCTACCCATGTGCAAATTCTGATCCAAATTTTTCCCGAGATTCACTGTTTCTGAGCTGGGCAAATGCAACAACCTTCCTAGATAGCGGACATTGCACTTGTCACCACTTCATCTCCTTGAGGAAGGTCAGAGTGGGTTATGGGGCAGGAGGCGGCAGCCTGATTTCCTCTCTGGCGACCACCACTGCCTGCTGGTCAGAGTGACACAGCAGAATGCACAAGCCCACTTCCTTTCTCCCTCTCAAACACTGTTGAAACTCTTGTTATTTACAGTCCTTAAGTGGTGACATGATGTAAGTCAAACAGACTTTGAATTCCTGCTCTGCAACTTTTCCAGCTGTATGACCACGGGCCAGAGAGTTAACCTCTCGGAGCTCCAGTTCTTCCACATGTAAATAGAAATTCCAACAGTCCTGAGGATTAGATACAGTGGTTGTGAGGGTTAGAAGTGGTGCCCGTGCAACTCTGGTTTCTCATCTATAAAAGAAGGGCCATAATAAGGCCTTCCTTGCTTGAGTAGGAGGGTTTTCATGTGAGTAAATCCCTCGACGGTGCCTGGAGAGGAGGAACTCACTAAATGGAAAGGACGCCCCTTCTCTCCGCACGGGAAGGTCTGGAGCATTCAGCTGTTGTTATGAGGAATATATCACCGTTACCAAGAAAAGGTAGACATGGCTACCAGCCTTTCAACAGAACTGCAGTGTGCGCTCAGGGTAGGCTCCTGGTCACTGCCCATCCCTCCACAGGGTCCCAGTGGCAGCTGTCTGGTGAGATACTCTGTAATGGGATCACCTGGGACCCCAGGGCACGATGAGAGAGAAAGAACATGACTGGCGGCTGGCAGAGGCAAGGTCTGTCTCCCTGGGGCCCGGCACCAATACCCGCTTTTCTTCAAATACAAAGTGGGACCTATCAAATGAAACCCAGGGAGACACTTGGGCACAGCTTGGCAGCTGTCTGGGCAACAGATGCTGGGACTTAGAGATGGAGGTGAGGTAAAGCTGGGGAGTGGGTAGCCCCTCGCAGAGATTATGGGTGGTTTTCTATGCTGAGGAGGGGCCAGCAAAAAGCTGCCAGGCTGGGGAAGGGTCTGGAGTCTTCAGAGCAGCTCAAGTCCCAGAGGTGAAGGAATGCCCGGTGTGTTCCCATCAGAAGGGAAGCCCCATAACCCACACAGTGACAACACCAAGGGTTGACATTTGATTCCTTTACAACCTATCTGCAAAGGAGGCTTTACTACTCCTATGTCACAGATGACTAATACTAAAACTCTAAAGCACAGATTAACTGGCCTCAGGCTATTTAGCTAAAAAGTGGCAGGGTTGGGAATCGGACCAAGTCAGCCTGGTTCTAAACATGGTAAGATCTGGTTATGTTTGGAGTATGTCACTCTTTCTCTGCCAAGGACAGAGGCACAGCTCGATGGCTAGATGTAACGAGACATCCAGAAGTTACTCTTGGTGGTACAGAAATATGATTTAAAACACAAAAAGTGGTGGGAAGTGAGCAAAGTTTGAAAAAAGTCTATATCCGCAACAGTCACAGATTCAAGGTGATACGTGATCAGCTAATACACTCTGCTGCCTTCAAGGTGAGATGTGTTTTCTCTATCCATGCCTTAGGACCTTGGGACTAATAGAAAAAGCCAACATTTACTGAGCACTTACTGTGTTCCAGGGACTGAGCCAAAAGCTTTATGTGGATTAGCTGACTCAACTCTGAGAACAAGACTTGAAGACAGGCACTATGATTGTTTCCATCTCAAAGATGGGAAAACAGACTTGGGAAAATTTAGTAGCTGCCCAAGGTCACCCAGCTGGCAAGTAGTAGAGGAGGGGTCTGGAGCGAGGTCTGTCCAACTCCAGAACCACCTTCAAAACCTGAGATGTTGCCCTGGGGCTCGGCACGCACCTCCAGCTCTGTGGCCCTTCCTTTCCGGGCGGCCTGAACCCCCTGTGGCAGGTTTACCTTTCACTCCCCCTGCCACAGTCCAGCAGAGGCTCACCAGCTGCCAGGGAACATGGGGAGTCCCAGCTGTGCCACTTCACCTGCTCGATGAGCCCCATACACCACACACTGACCGCAGGTAAGGCGGTCTCGGGTGCACTGAGCATACTCATGACAACTGCGAGGTCCCTCTAGATGGTCCCCAGTTTGCATCTTTCCCCCATCCCTGTTCTGCTCAGCTCTGAACTCTTGGCTCTGCCTTCCATCCCATACCCAGTCTCTGGCTGTGCCTTTGTCTTCCAACTTGGTTTGCCTCTTGGATCTCCCTTTTGGGCTATGGCTAGAAATGGTCATTAGAGTAGCAGAGAGGAGTTGCTTTGAGATTCTGGAAGATGAAAGTCCTAGTCCTACAATTTACTTGCCATACAGGCAGGTTACCTCCTCACTCTTCTGCATTGTAAAATAGAGAAAAACATTTGTTTTGTAGTGTCCTTAAACTAGTATCTTACTGTAACAGGTACTTAGTGGGAACTGTCAGACTAAATTGTACTTTTGTCATTTCTCCCCTGAACTCCCCTGGTTCAGTCTCTTGACTGACTCTAGCTACAAGGTTGGGTCACTCTTCCACCATTCCCTCCCTTCCATGTAATTCATTCTTCAAAAGTGAACACTGCAAATGGCTCAAGTCAGGATGTGCTCAGCGTGCAACAGTCACCTCAGGCCAACTCTGGAAGCTGAGAAGTCCTGGGCTGGGAGCTCTAGGGAGCCCAGGAACCCCAGGGGTCTCTGCTGAACCAGAGAGAAAATCCCAGTTCACAGAGAATGGGGTGAAGAAGAAGAATGCTTGGGGCATCTGGGCGGCTCAGTGGTTGAGTGTCTGCCTTGGGCTCAGGTCATGACCTCAGGTCCTGGGATGGGGCCCTATGTCCAGCTTCCTGCTCAGTGGGGATGCTGCTTCTCCCTCCCTCTCCCTCTGCCTGCAGCTCCCCCTGCTTGTGCTCTTTCTCTCTCTCAAATAAATAAAATCTTTAAAAAAAAATAAGAAAGCTATATGGCAGTTGGGAAATTTTTTCAATTATTATCTATGGTTCAGGGGCCATTTCTATAGTTGGTAGAGTATTTTAGCTCTTTTCTCCCCTTCTCTTCTGCCTTCCAGGTGTTCAGGTTTGTGTGTGTGTCCATATGTATGTATGTGTATGTATATATGTGTGCATGTGTTTGTGTGTATGTATACATGCATGTGTATATACGTGCATGTATTGTATGTGTGTGAATGTGTTTGTGTACAGACATGTATGCATATGTTTGTGTGGCATGCATGTCTGTGTGTGTGTTTTAAACAAACCTTCAGAAGGTGAGGAGTGGAAGACATCACTCCTTTGGAGGTAAAGAACCGGCTGTCCGCCCCTTTGGTGGACTCTGGAACTATGTCACCCTGTGTAACACGCTCCATGGCAGCAAGATAAGGCAAGACTTGATCCTGCTGATCCACTCCCTTCCTTGACAGGCCCCAGAGGGACCAGCTCAGGAAATCAGATCAGTCTGAGGGTTTTTGTCTCTGTTATGCTGCTAAGAAATATCCAGTCTTCATTAAAGAGCCAAAGGAAAGGGAGCCCTGGGTGATGCCTGATTTGCAGTGTCCCAACAACACTCTGAGCAGTGGTATTTTTGGCACAGTTTTATTTTTTTGTTTTAAGATTTATTTAGAGAGAGATTGTGGGGGCGGGGCAGAGAGAGAGAAACCCTCCAGCAGACTCCCCGCTGGGGAGCGGAGCCTGACGCGGGGCTCCATTCTAGGACCCTGAGATCCTTAACCTGAGCTGAACTCAAGAGTCAGACACTAATAAACTAAGCCACCCAGGTGCCCGGCAGATTTTTTTGTTTGTTTGTTGTTTTTTTAAAGTACCCCTGAGGCTTAGCTCAAAGTATTTGCTCCTGGCCCCACAGCTAAAGGGGGGTAATGGTTTGGCTCTAAAACTCAAGTTTTTCTCTTCTGCATCCTGTCACTATGGGCTCCGTGATGGCAGGGAACAGAGCAGCATTTCATGACCTGCACTTAGCCCAGGACCTGGCTTATAGAAGGAGCTTGAAAAATGTGTGATCGCTTGCTTTAAATGGCTACAGTCCAGCAGCAGGAAGAATGACAGGCTAATGAATCATCACAAATGGATGCTGGGCTTGTTACAATGATGGCCTACACCTCAGGGAGCGGTACTCTGGTGGGGTCTGGGCAGGGGGCAGTCTACATGGACAGGTGGCCCCACTGACCCAGCTCAGGACCACACCCAACCTCCTGTCGCTCTGCTTCTCTTGCGTGTGGGAGATATTATGGATCCTCCACTTTAGTATTTCCCAAAGCATGTTTTAAAACTAATCTGGGAGAGCCTTGGCTAAAAAAAAGAGAGGGGCATGAGATCAAATGTATTTGCAAAGATGCTGCTTTCATAGAGGTTTACAGTGTATCTCTGCATAGGAAAGAACCTGAGAACTCCTGCAGCAAAAAGTCCTATTTTACTCTGAACCCCTCTTTTCCCTCATAATATCTGTTGGTTTAAAACACAGAGCCTGTAACAAAAGCCTGGCATTTGTTTCTATCTCATTCTACTTCTTCTACTCACAATGCAGTCATATGCAAAGTCATGCCTGGTTCCTCTAAGCCTCAGTTTCCCCATGTAGAAAGAAAGGAGGTTAATGTCATCTGTAGCTCGAGAGGTGGTTATGAGGATTAAATACACGTATAAAAGGCTTTGCCTAATGCCTTGTGGACAGAAAGCACTCTCTTAGGAACCGTTACTTTTAGTATCCCATGGTCCCAGTGTTCTTCCGAAAATACTTTGGGATTAAATTCTTCCTGCATATTTACTTTTCAGGAGGGCACTTTGGCTATTAACACATCAATTCTGAACTTACAAAGAACTCAGAGGGGCTACGTTCTGCCTTACATTATTTTCTACAAGTTTCGCATACTTAACGTCTTGTATAATTGTTAAGTTCCCTGAACAAAGGGATTGTTTTTTATTTTGAGTCTGCCTATAAAAGTACCCGGCACAGGGCTAGGTGGGCAACAGTCATCCATCAAAATTGAATCATAAAAGAGCAGTGATCTTATTTAGTCAAGATGGGAGTCTATCATCTCCTCTTTGGGGGAGGGAAAAAGCCTACAGCAGAAATGATAGCCTTTTGCCAGGATCTTGATACTTTCCTGGCAAGGGAGGCTCCACGCTGCTTTTGGTGAAAAGGAAGGAGAGCTCTGTGATAAGAACATTTTGATCTTACCTAGGGGGTGGGAAGAAAAAAACAAACCTGAAGCTCCTCTCTTCTTATCACTAAAACCTCCCTTCCAGGCCTTTCAATGTATTTTTTCAGGTGGTGATTGTTAATTTTCAGTTACTTTACTCAATTAGAAAGTTAATGGCAGACAATATTAACCAGTATCCCTAACTGAAGTAGGGTGCACGTTTGAAGTGTTTGCAATTAAACTTTGACTAGTCTTATTACGATGGAGACTTACCATGTGACTATAATCCCAGACCCAGACAGGTACTGATTGATACAGAAAACAACCTTTGATCAGAGAGTCTTTAAGTGATTTGCAGTCACGGACCCAGTCTCTCAGGTTATCCCCCATCTCTGCCCCACCCCCAGCCGCATCCCAGGACTCTCAGATTCAAGCTGGAAAATTTTAGACTTTAAGAAGTTGTTCCAAAAGGAGAGGTGTTCAGAAGAGTGTTCTCCAAAGAGGAGACAGGCAGACACATGCATGCACACACACACGTACACACACCCCTCCCTGGATCTGGATGGTCTCGGATCATGTGATGGAGCTTGGTCTCTGCAAAAGGCTCAGTAATGAAGTTGGTGAACCCAAAACAGGGCCAGGCTGAGCTCAGATGCCAGAGTGAGCGGAGGCAAAAATGCCTGGGCACAGGTCAGAATCCCAAACCCATCACTCAAGTGCCGTTCGGGCAGGAATTAGACTCAAAGCAAGGCCAAGGAGGAGGCTGAGTGGGGATGAAAGCGGAGGGTGAGGTGAGCCTGCAGGGCCTGGACTCTCCTGAAGGCTGCCAGGCAGTCCCCAGCCCTGCCTCCACCGTTCAGAGGAAGACAGGGTGCTTGGCGGGGACCCAGCACCTGACAGAGCCCTGCAGAGTTTATGAATGTGCCTCACCACAACTTTCTGATCTCCAAGCCACATTCAGTACCAGAACTAAATCGAGCACGGAATATAATAATTTCTCTGGGGCCCCATGTGGATTTGCCTTTTATCTCTGACTCAGTAAATCTCCTTTCTCCAAAACAAAACTGAATAAAAGATCCCAGTGATTTCTGAGCTTCAATCCATTTTCTTTCCTCCTCTTCCCTCCCTGGCACTAAGCAGATGCCCGTTCAACCCTTCCTCTGCAGACGCACCTGAAAGAAGATAAGCTGTCTAAATGGCTTACGTTTCCTTTTTTATCCTATCACAGATGCTGTAAAGGGAAAGAGTCCCTCAGAGAATGCAGAAATGACTGGGAGGGTGGGGCCACAGGCTGGAGACAAAGGTCCCAAACGCAAATAAGAGCTGGAGGTGGTTTCTGTGCTCACTAAAGTGATTCCTGTTCTCATCAACTTCTCTCTTTTCTTTTGAAGAGAACGCCCCATGCTTGGGGATGAGATTGGATCGAGATTGGTTCATGATCGATCACACTGGGTTGGACCCACACCACGGAGGTGTAGAGAGGAAGGGCTAAGAGATGGTCTCCAGAGACACCGACAACTGCCCTCAAACATCCCAGGTCCCACAAGTAGTTGGCAGATGTTCCAGCCTGTCACTGACCTAGTTAATGCCTCTACTTTCTTAGGAGCTCAGCCCAAAGGCCACCCTCATTTCTAGCCTCAGGTTATCTGACATCTGCTATTTGCTCCTGAAACTTCCTGAGTACAGATCACAGAGGGTAATTCCACACTGCTCGGTGGGAATCCCTGACTGAAGGCCAGTCCCTCTCCTAGACGGTATCCTCCCTGAGGGTCCTCCTTGCTGATCCCTAGTGCCCAGCGTGGAGCCTGGAGCAGGCTGGGCATGTAACCAATGCTTACCGCGTGCTGGATGGAGGCCTGACCTCTCAGGCCACATGCTGACCCTGAAATCAAAGCTCAGAAAGGTAAAAGCTTAAAAAAAAAAAAAAAAAAAAAAAGGCGGAGGGGGCGGGGAGGTGCCAGGGTGGCTCAGTGGGTTGGGCCTCTGCCTTCGGCTCAGGTCAGGTCTCAGGGTCCTGGGATTGAGTCCCGCATCAGGCTCTCTGCTGAGCAGGGAGCTGCTTCCTCCTCTCTGTCTGCCTCTCTGCCTACTTGTGATCTCTGTCAAATAAATAAATAAAATCTTTAAAGAAAAAAAAAAAGCTCAGAAAGGCAAGGGGAGGGCGCCTGGGTGGCTCAGTGGGTTAAAGACTCTGCCTTCAGCTCGGGTCATGATCCCAGGGTCCTGGGATTGAGCCCCGCATCAGGCTCTCTGCTCAGTGGGGAGCCTGCTTCCCCCTCCCTCTCTCTCTCTCTCTGCCTACTTGTGATCTCTGTCAAATAAATAAATAAAATCTTAAAAGAAGAAAGAAAGAAAAAAGAAAGGCAAGGGGACTAACTGGCTTGGGATTTACAGTAAGTTTATGATGAAAAGGGCCCTGCATTCCAGTCTCTCTGATTCCAGAGCCTGTGCTCTTTCCACTCTTGCTAGCTTACTCACGGGCTGTTCTCATGGCTCCTTCCATCTCTCTTCAATCCAACTACCAGAATTGGGGAAACAAAACTTGTTAAAAGACGAAGGTGGAAAAGGGAGGTTTGGCTCTCACTTCCCCCAAACACATGTGTCATCCGGGGTAAAGGACAGCAGCTAGGGTCTGGCCCTGGTGCCCTCCTACTCGGGGTCACACTCTAGGCATGGAACATCCATGCTGCTTGTTCTTGAGGAAGTTTGCTAACGTCTAAAAGGCTTGTTTCCTGATCCCAGAAATGGGGATAATGATACCGGGGCCTCTGTGAGATGGTGGCTTGGATCGACACAAGCACAGAGCCCAGGTACCTGGGAGGCCCTCGGTAAGTAACAGCCAATGTTACTGTGGTTAGGAAGTTCGGGCTCTTCCTGGTCAAAGCCAAGGGTGCTGGGAAGGGCAAAGGAAACATGAAAGAGGAAGTGACCTTTTCTTCAAAAGGGCAGACTCTCCCGAAAAGTGGATTTGGGGAACATCCTGAGAGTTGTCCGAGGAGCTTAGCTTCCACATGACAAGATGAAACCTCACGGTGTGCCCAATCCTTTTGGGGACCGCCTGATGGCACACGAGTAACAACCAGAAATGCCCACATTTCTCCTTAAAACAGTCGCTCCTGTCTGGGGGCATCTGTGCTGTCCTTTATGTCTTTGGAGGCCAGTAACTGAGGAGAGCACGTATGAAACTCGCCATACAAGTCCTCAAGTTCACTCCTTCTCAATAGCTCATGAATCAAAACAACATCCCACACACGTGGGAAAAGAAAGCAGACCTCCTCTGGCAGCGTGGCTGAGAACATACCATTTCCAAAACACTTGCAAAACAAAATGCAGTTGGATCACGAGGAAAACAAACAATGAAAAAAACGAGTAACACAGCTGTTTCTCAAAAATACACATCCTCCTCTTCTTCACTTCCTCTGCTGCCCATCCCATCCACCTTCTCCTGCCCCCTGCACAATGCAGAGATATCTACATTTATCGAAAGAAGCCTCATGCTTTCGCTGGTGAAAAGTCTGCGGCGACGGCTCTAAGCAGATGTTTTGTGTTATCTCAGAGCGTTCCTCAAGAAAGTGTCTGTTCCTCGTGCCAAGGAAAACAATCTCCTGTAGCAAGACTTTGTTCCTCTGCCTAAAAAAAAAAAAATAAAAATAAAAAGTCCCCAAACAAGCTGACAGCTGCAAATGGTTAGAAATAAACTGGCTACTACTCTGTTCTCCCCCTCCCTCTGCCCTTCGCCAGCGCCCCCCCCCGTGTTGCCCTCTGACCTACAATCACAGTGGTGGGACTGAAGGAAGATGGACGAGCATGTGATCATCCGTTCTAAACAGATTGTTAATTCTTTCAGACATGCCATTTGCTGGGCAGAGGAAGTACTGTTTCAGCACTCCAGAGGAGCGGCTGTAGATACAACGTGCCTGCCTGTCCCACTTCCCTCTCTCCCCAGTGTCACCTCCCTGCTGTGGAGACTGTTGCTCATCTGCCCCTCAGTCCGTCTGTCTGTCCGCCCTGCCGGCAGGCTGTCTGCCCTCACCCTCTGCAGGCAAGGCGCGGAGGAGGGAGGAGACTGACAAAGACCCGGCAAAACCCCAGAAAGATACTCATTCACTCTGGATTGGCAATAAGAGCCGTAAAAAAACAAACTGTAGCTAGTTCAGATGTGCTGAGTTTAATGAAAAGCACACAGGCCAAATGCGATGGGAGAGAGCCGAGCACAAGATGTTCATTAATGAACTTCATCAGCACTGGAGACTTAGACAGAGGCACCTGCCCTTGGATCCGAGCCCCAGAGTGTGCAACTGACTCAGCCTCCTTATCATGGATGGTATGTGGTGTCTTCACAAGTAAAACTTTTGGCTAGTCACCGGCAGAAACTTTCTCTCACTATGGGAAGGACAATTAATACCAAATCTTGTCTGAATAGTTTCTAGCCTGTAATTTTTCTCTCCATCCCCACGGCTACTTCCTAGCTCAAGCCACCATCACCTCCTGCCTGGTGTTGGAGCTTCCCCTGCTCCACTCTTGGATTTTTCCAGTCTCCCCCTGACAGGCAGATGATCTTCCTGATATGCAAATGACCTTCCTAATATGGAAATCTAACCAGCACACCCATCTTTCTGCATTAAACTCTAAAGCAGCTTCCCACCACTTGAAGGTAAAAATCAGAGCTATTTAACATGGCAGGCAAGACTCACTGTGGTTTCAACCCTGTGTATCTCTCCATCATCACCTCTGGAGCCCCCTCATTTACATATAATACTCCAGCCCTCTTGGGCTCCCTTCTGGGAGACGCCACATACTAAGAGTTGGCAGCTGGAAACCCTCTTCCTCAGCTTTCCCTTTTAGTCTCTCTAACTTCCATTTGTTATTCAAGGCTCAACTATGTTATCACTTCTTCTAGGATATCCTCCTCATTCACCTCACCCTGGTCAGGTACATCAAGATACCCCAAACTGTCCCATGAGAATACTTATTACACTGTATGGTAACTGTCCATTTTTTGGTCTCCCACTAGAATGAAAATTTTTTAAGTATCAGGCAATGTCCTTTTAGCTTTCTTGTTCACAGGCATCCCTGCCATCAAATGCATATCAGAACATGGTCTCAACAAGTCTCTGTAAAGTGAACACATGAACACATGACCATATAAAGTGGGGGTGGTGAAGACTTTGCCTGCTTGGGCTGCCTTTGCTTCCCATCTCCAAGCAGTGGCCAAGTCACAGCCTGAAAACTCTTGCTCTGTGGAAAGTCTCCCCAGGGAATTGCTACAGGCAATAATAATTTAAATTGAATGATTTAACCTTGTCTTGTCCAAAGCTATAAGGCTGTGGGGAAAGCTGATACTTTGGGGCGCCTGGGTGGCTCAGTCAGCTAAGCCTCTGCCTTTGACTCTGGTCATGATTCCAGGGTCCTGGGATAGAGCCCTGCGTTAGGCTCCCTGCTCAGTGGGGAGTCTGCTTCTCCCTTTCCTCTGTCTCTTCCCTGGCTTGTGCACTCTCTATCTCTCACATAAATAAATAAAATCTTAAAAAAAAAAAAAGAACGTTGATACTTTTATCTCTTCTTACCTGGCAGATTGCACAGAGAAATTAATTTTCTTAATCAGGTTTTCACCCATAGTGAGAAAGAAGCGCCTCCTCAAATTTACTGTATATTTGTACTGAAGTGTCAACTTTCATCTAAATAGAAAGGTATCAGATAGTTAGTTTTCCAATCTTAGCAAAGATGGAAATAAGCTAGGATTGGTTCACAGATACTCCTGAGATATATGATGGGGGCAGACAGGAGGGAGGGAGACGATAGCAAAGTAATGGATCCTTTTTGGAAAGGCTGGCAGATTCAGACAGAAGGATGAATGGAATCCAATTTGAGGGGTGCTTTGCAGAGCCAAAAGGGAATAGTGGCCAGGAGGAAATTAATCTGAGGCAGGGGTGTAACTTTTGGGTGAATTTCCTTCTGACAGAAAGAGTGTAAGAAAAGGCAACTTGCCAAAGAAGTTCAGAAAGACTCTGCATGCAAAGACCCACAGAGCCTGAAGCTGAGGGGAAAACGGCAGATGGATAGAGACGACCCTTACCCCTGAGCTGAAGGGGTTAAGGCAGAGACTGAGAAGTAAGTGGTGAGTCTTTGTAACTGCATGTAAGACCCAATGGGGGTAGAGGTGCCTGGGTGGCTCAGTGGGTTAAGTGTCTGACTTCAGCTCAGTTCGTGATCTTGGGAGTCCCCCACTGGGCTCCGCACTCAGCAGGAACTCTGCTTGTCCATTTCCCTCTTCCCCCAGCTAGTGCTTTCCCTCTCTTCTCTCAGGTAAACAAACAAACAAATGAATGAATGAATGAATAAAATCTTTTAAAAAAGATCCAATGAGGGTAAACTAGTGAGATAGGGATGAAACCAGAAACATAGCTCTAATATTTGATCTCTGGGATCAGAGTTCAGCTAAATTCAAAGACTAAGCTGTTAATCCATAAATCACCTACTTGAATACAGTGTGAACCAGGAATCACAAAATCAAATGCCTTCAAGGTTCAGAAAGAAATAAAAGAGTGATGTGGGCTTGGTGTTATACAGTAGGGAGCGGTGTGTATGGCGACACCCCGACACCCGGAGAGTGCTTTCTGCAGGGAAGGGTAAGAGCCCCTCTGCCTGGCTGATTGCTGTTGAGCAGGAATATGGGCCCAGGACTGCTAGACCTTCTAGCAGTCTAGAAGATTCCAACTTGAAATCCGTTCATAGTTAAATGTTAACGGTGAATTAAAAAACGTTAAAAATGTTCAACATTTTATTTATTAATGTAATTTATCTTCACATAGTTATTTCAGCTTGGAAAAGTCGACTTTCTATAAGATGACAGCTTAATTTTTGAAAGTTTACAGTAAAAAATTTAAAGTGCTCTGGTAGCCAGTGAGTACACACAACACCAGACCGTAGTTTCTAACACCATTCTGTAGTAAAAGGAATCGGGGCTCCTTGGAAAAATGGCTGATCCTAGGGCTGGGACAGGACTATAAAAGATGGCCTGGCATTCCTGGTAGTGCCAGAAAGAAAGGATGTCTTCAAAAAGAAAATCACAGCCTTGGAGGGATGTCCAAGGGACACTGGAGTCAACCTAAAAGAGCTTCTGAACCACCAAAGCTGGAATAGGAGCAACAAAATAAATGGAAGAATACTGGATTATAACCCAAAGTATAAAATAAATATCCATAAATTCAGACTGATATAAATAAATGATTGAATAAATAAATGGAAAATAGACAAATGTCTCGTGCAGTGGAACTCCAAATAATTTATGTAGATACCTCCCCCAGCAGGAAGCAGAAACCCCTTTCCCACTGTTAACTGCGGGGGATGCTAGATAACATTCTTCCGAAGAGTGAGTATAGAATGGAAAAGGAGGTAGAGAGAACAACTTCATGGAGAAAACTGGCAAGCACTACACTGGCCAGGTGATCAAGGTTAACGTCAGCAATAAGTCATTGGCATGGTGTATATCTTTGATATGATGTGATGAAAATGTCACTTGGCCTCTGTAGTCTTCCTCTCAAGAATACAGAACCCCTGCCTAATCATGAGAAAAACACCAGGCAAATCCAAACTGAGAGTCTATAAAATACTGGACAAATACTGCTCAAAATTGTCAAAGTCATCAAAAACAAGAAAAGTTTGAAAAAGCATCATAGCCCAGAGAAGCATAAAGAGATATGATGGTTAAACGTTATGTGGTGTCCTGGATGGAATCCAGGAACAGAAAAAGGGCATCAGGGAAAGGCTCATGACATCTGAACACTGTGTGAAGTTTAGCTGACGGCTGGTACTGATGTTAGTTCCTTAGTTGTGACCCATATATTATAGATATAAATATAAAAGTAATGTAAGACGTTATTAACATGAGAAACTGTGTGAGGCATTTATGGGTACTCTCTGTACTATCTTTGCAACTTTTGGGTAAATCTAAAACCCTTCTAAGTAAAAATTTTATTTATATAAAAAATACCACTCTGTGGGCCAAAAATATTTGATTGGGCCCAGGAACCATGAGTTTTTACCCTTTGGTTCGTGTACTGACATTTCTATATTTACTGATGAAACTCTGATCAGAACTGGCTACATAATCTGCAGAGCCCCTTGTTCAAAAATCATTAAGAATTTCAAGATGGTGATGGCAGAGTGTTAAACCAAGCACAGGCTCTCCTGAGGGCAGGTTCCATGTGACTGTATGTGACCCACGCCTGGGAAGCAGCCATCTCTGATACACAGCATAGTCTCAACAGAGCTGTCCAGTTAGTAGTTCTCCTTGCCAGATAAAACTCCCACATACACTCTTTATTTGTTCACTAACCAATTTACATAACTAACAAACATTTATTTGTTTGGGGATGTGCAAAATACTGGAGATTCAGCAATGAGGAAGAGTTAAATTGGACTGGTAAATCTTAAGGTCACCTTATAGCTAAGTGCATTTGGGAACTGACACTAGAAGCTCCCCCAGGCAGACACCCCTGAGGTCCATCCCCTCATCTTGTCGATTTTCTCCTTTTCTCCCATGTCAACTGCAATTCTATTGACTACAATGGGACTTCTGAAGGAAGTGGATTTTCAAAATTCTAATACTAAAAATGTAAAGGCACTATGAGATGATTTTATAATATTTGCAATGAAGTTTCCAGAACCTTACATCCCCTGAGCACCTAATGGCACCACGTGTTAACATGTCAATATCACTGAGGCTCAAACCCATGAGCTGTTTCTCCCACTTGGCAGATAAGAAAATGGGAAGCTAAGAGAGGGTGAGTCACTTGCCCAAGAGATATAAATGATAGGTAGTAGAGCTGAAATTTCAGCCCAGATCCATCCCACTCCAAAGCACACATATTTCTCAAATAAAACACTTTCTACCCATCGAAAACCCATGAAAAATTTTAAGGCAGTTCCCTTAAAATTATTTTTTAAATTAGCCTCATCTAAAAACGCCTCCTAATACTTAGTATTAAAAATCCTCAATTGAAATAAATGACTGTGAGGCCATTAGCCAGTTTTAAGGTCCTTAATAAAACACAACTTTTGAGGAGAAGAGTCTGAGAGTTCGGGAAATTTGTCTTTTGGAATTTGGTGGAGGCAGGTGGGAAGAGCAGTAAAAAGACAAAAGGACTCAAGCAATTGCCTCTTTAGGATTTGAGAGTCTATAGCAGAGGTAAGATACGGATGCTGCAGGCCAACACCAGCCAGCAGGCATGTTTTCTTTGGACTACACAGTATTTTTGAAATGCTGCCAACATTTAGAAATTGGGACCTATAATACAAAGATCAAGAATTCTGGTTTCTCTTGGAAAAACCCAGAAGACCTGGCACAACTGAACTGAAATTCCCTCATGGCAAAGCTAAGTGCTGTCTGCTTCCTGTAACTGGGAGATGCTGTATTCACCTGGGCAGTCCCATTCATTTCATTCACTTATTGTCCCAGTCTGGACTCTTTAAAGAAAACGTTGCACGTGGTTGCCAAATTTGGCAGTAAATGGCAGGCACCTGTGGCTGTGTGCCCTTCCTTGGGAAAGGCCTCCTGCCCTACGGGAGAAGGGACTCTTTCCACCACAGGGCCACTCCAGAATGGTGCCCACTGGCCTACCACCTGCTCCTCTAACCTGGGCCACCAGTCCCAGCTGCCGTGGAAGCAGGTGGTTTTGTTTCGTATGGCCAGGGGAGGCTTGGTTTCATAGAAAACATCTATTGGCTATATTGGAAATCATTGTCCTAGTGGTACTGTCCCTGAGTATGTAGTATTTTCAGATTCCTTCTTACCAAGCCTCTCTGTAGTGAACCGTCCTCTTTCTAGCGCTCCGTTTGATACATATGTGCAGAGGGCACCACATGCTCGTTTTCTGAAGGCAACTCCAGGAGGAGCATCAAGAGAGAGACTCCTGGGTTAATGAAGGCAACGGGCTTGGTGTTTTGCAACACAGGAGTTTCCTCCCTGTCTTTTCTTGTTAACATTAATCGATCGATGATCCTCAAATTACACAGACTTGATTTTCCCACTGCCTGCATATTTGCGTGGTATACATAGACATCGCTAAACCCCCTTTCTTGGCACATTTGGTCTATTCTATATTGTAACCATGTTGATGCTTTGGCGATGTCACACAGAGCACTGTCAGCCAGCCTACTCACTGGAGAGGACCAAAGTCCTACCCCCACACTGCCCCTCCGCACCTTGAGGGGATCCTAGGAGTCCCAGCTGGGCCACCTTTCAGGGCACATGTCCCCTTGCCCAGGACGACCTCTCCTAAGTTCTGAGGAAGTTCTCACTCTTGTGGGCTGAAACATTAGTACGCTTTGAATGGTAATTAGCAATTTTAAATGATTTCTAGTTTTGTGTAAAAACTTTTGACTTATAAACCTATGTTTAATTTATCAGACAGGTATTTGGGAATGTATATTTATAAAAGCAGATTGCTGCCTAAATTCTTTTGGTCTAATCATAAAAGTAGTAATGTTTTAAAATTAGAAAAATGCTGTCAAGTAGAAATATCATTATCACCCATAATCTCCACCAAAGAATAACCACTGATAATATTTTGGCGTGTTACCTTCAGGCCTTTTTTCTTTGCATATGTATATGTACATTTATGTGTATGTGTGTAAGCATGTATGTATGCATATGGTATATTGTTTTTTAGTATATGTGCTGCTGAAGTGAGCACAGTATATTGTTTTTTAAAAATAAGATCAAAATCACATAATACATATCCTTTTTACACTTAACATTATATCATGAGTACATAACATTATATCATGAATACATATTAAACATTCTTTGAGCAATGAATTATCACAGATTCAACAATTATGAATATGTCTGGGTAACTCTCCTCGAGTAACAAAATAATGTCTGGGTAACTCTCCTCGAGTATATCCTCAGCAATTAGTCTCTGACAATTTTCCTTGGTTAGATTTTTAGGAATGGGTTGGATCCCATAGTTCATATATATATTTAGTTTACATATATATTTTAAAGATTTTATTCATTTATTTGAGAAAGACAGAGTGAGAGAGAGCACCAGCAGGGGGAGCGGCAGAGGGAGAGGGAGAAGTGGTGCTCCATCCCAGGACCCCAGGACCACAACCTGAGCTGAAGGCAGACACTTAACCAACTAAGCCACCCAGATGCCCCTCCCATAATTTATATTAATAGTTCACATACATTTTGCACTTTACTCCAGAGCAGATCCACTTGTTTTATAGAGAATATTAGCTTTTACATAAATCTTGAAATGAAATTAATGGGCTCTATTTATCTGCAATATTGGTATTCCCTGGCATACCAGTGAATTCCTCCACAGTGTGAACACCTCAGCTGGAGAAACCCTGATGTAGGACTGAAGAACTAAAGCCGGAGACAGTAATTAATAGTCTTCCTTTGAGTATAGCCGTAGCTCTCTCAACCCTGGCTACACATTAGAATTACCTGGGATCATGTTACTACAAAACAAAACCAAAACCAAAACCAAACCAAAACAAAACAAACAAAAACCAACCAAACAAAAAACCTTATCAGAAATGCAAATTCCTAGACCCCAACCCACAGGCACCGTATCTGACTCCCCGGGACTAGGGCCCAGCAATCAGTGCATTTTAAGATGCACTCCAGATAATCATGACCCATGTTGAAGTTTTAAGACCACTGGCCTAAAGTATTCCTTGTACATATTTCTGGCCCAGGGATACAGCCTGCTTACCCCAGCAGTGGACCTTACTGAAGAGTCCCAGTATCTGGTGTCAGACAGACTTGAGTTCCCGTCTTTTATCTGCCTCTGACTCGCCACATGCTCTTGGGCAAGTAAGTAAATTAGCCCCTCCAAGGCTCAGTTTCACCACGCAGGACATGGGGATAATATTAACCATACACCTACCTCATTGGGTTATTATGAGAATTAAATGGAAAAAAATAATGAAAGGTATTTTGCAAAATGCGTAGAGCTTGATAAATATTTGCTAGTACCATTACCCATCAGAGATACCATTACTAGTGGTCAGGAGGCCAGGAAGGAAGCGTCAGAGGTGGAGGAAGCCAAGTGATCTGGTGGTTGGAACATCCCAAACAGATGTTTGTTCCCTGACTCTTCTCTAGTACAGGCCTGGATTTACATTACACCTGCTGCTGGCATGAACAGATGAGTCTACCAGGATGAGAAAATAAATCATCCTCTCAGGAGCTGTCTTCAAACTGTAGAAGTACTGAAAATATATGGATAGAGATACAGGCCTGGTCATCTGGATGTGACAACGGCCAGGGGTGGGAGGAGGGGGAGAAGGAGCCGGAGAAGGAGCCGGATGCCACTATTACCTAGACCAATGTTTGTAAATGGGGGCCATAAGAAGCATGTGGAGGGCTCATTAAAACACAGATTGCTGGAGGGTGCTTGGTGATTCAGTTGGTTAAGCATCTGCCTTTGGCTCAGATCATGATCTTGGGATCCTAGGATCCAGCCCCATGTTGAGCTCCCTGCTCGGTGGGGAGTCTGCTTCTCTTTCCCCCTCGGCCCGCCCCCCACCTCCCACTTCTGCAGGCTCTCTCACTTTCTCTCAAGTAAATAAAATCTTTTAAAAGATAAATAAAACAAAAATAAATAAACAAATAAATAAATAAAAACGATGGTTGGGCTGCACCCTGGTTTCTGCATGTTTGGGGTGGGGTGCGGGTTTTGCACTTCTGTCAGATTCCCAGGTGATGTTCACCCAGCTGGTCAGACCACACTTCCCATACTAAATTGAAACTTCACGAAACTGAAAGGCAACACTGAACTGTGATCTATAAAAGCTTAAGAAAGGAAAAAATGTTCTCCAAGACATTTGCATTTCCTCTGTAAAATTCAAATGCCTCCTGAGATGCTCTTCAGATTTGCCTCAGGACAGGACTGGCCAACTTGACTGTCTTGCTGATGGTCAAGTTGCTGATGGTCACGATTTCATTTGAACCCCAGGTCTGGTGCAGGGTATTGGTGAAGCGGAGTGATGGGTGCAGTGGTGGGGTGGGACTCCAGCCCTTCCCAGTTGCATCTCCTCCTATGAAGAAGCCAAGCCATACCCTTCACTTAGTGAGGACTAAGTGTTTGTATACACAATGTCATCAATCCCTCCCCCAATCCTATGATATAGGTATTATTTGTATCCCAATTTAGAGATGAAGGAGGTAAGCTCAAAGAGGTTAAACAAGTGTTCTGAAAACGCATGGCTAGTAATAAGGATCTTCAGAAATCAGACTTCAAAATCTTTTGTCTTTCTTTTTCTGACCCACACAGTGGGTGGAGGAGTCCCAGCCTGTCGACTGAAAGACTTGTGCATGGCTGAGAACAAAGAAGGCATTGTTGGCATATGGTCACCCTGCGTCTGAGCCAGGGTGGGGCGGGGAGAGTGGGAGGGACTCTGCATCTGGGGGTAGGTAAAAGAGGCATGGGCCATATTCCTCCTCGCCTGCCCTCTAGCAAGCTCTGGTCCCACCGTCTGGACCAACTATACAGGAGGGAGTGTTGGCCTCACCCCATCCAGTTCCTTGATAACCACCCTCAAGGATGTGGCCAGGATGATGACAACCATCTCCAGTCCCAGCCGCAGCCCCAGCCCCAAGGGACACAGTCAGGGTTTAGACCCAGAAGCATTAGAACAGTCCCAGCTGAATGACTATGGGGATGAGGGCTGTCTGTTCATGCCTCTGGCTCACTCTTTGGCTTTCTGGTCTGACCACCCAGCCCCTGCCAGCTCTGCTTTGTTCCCCGACTCCATGCCTGGGGGATTATAGCATCTTTGAGTATAACAGGTGAGTGAGGTGATGAGAGAAAGGGAGGTCTCATCACACGGGAAGGCCAAGCGAAGACTGGACAGATACTGTTCAAACACTGAAAGGCTGTCATTTGGAACAGCCAAGTCACTTGCCCAGGGCCATAAAGCTGACAAGCACTGGAGTGGAGTTGAAGCCCATTTCTTTCTGACTTCCAAGTCAGTTCTCTTTCCACTACTCTCTTCTGCCTCCTCAAGGCCGGAGGCAGTCCCTCCCTTCTTTTCGTCAATGCAAAGACAAACTTTTGTTTTATCCAAAGTGTCTGAAAGTAGCATGCACTGCGCCAGGTGATGGGGAGCTTCCCCTGCAGGAGGCGTTCAAGTGGAGGGTTACGGCTAGGGTTATCGGTGAGGGAACCCAGGCACGAGAAGGTAGTTCCCGGCACTGGCTACACGTGACAATCACCGACATTTGTTAACAGGACAGACTCCTAGCCCCGCTTCTCATCTGCCCTGAGAACAGATCATTTTTCAAAGCACCTTCAAGGAGTCTAAGGCAGCCTTTGGGAACTGTTTGGGTCTCCTTCACCTCAGAGACTCCTATGACTGCAGAGATCCCGGTGTGAGAGGCCAGCTGGTGTTGATGTTAACAGCGACAGCAATGCTAGTTAACTGCTGAGTGTTCCTGGGGCCAGGACCAGGGCCTGACATCATGCAGTCCCCACCACCACCCCACTGGGCAGACACCATCATCATCCCCATTTCACAGATGAGGAACTGGGCAGAGACGGATTAACTTCCCTGTCCAAAGTCATACCACAAGGAGCTGGAGGAACCAGGCTATGAGTCCAAGCGGGACTGGCTCTAGATCTTTACTCCTAATGGTAAGGAGAAAACACCAAATGTGACCCTCTCCAAAGCCATTCAGCCCAGGGTGGGTTCTGAATGAAACCTACCAGCAGTTAATCACCCAAATATCAAACACTGCGCAGCCCAGGAAACACCAGGAGTGAAACAGACACAGACCTTGAAATGACCGTGAGAACTAAGTCGCAAAACTCTGTAGACATTTCTTTAGTTTAAAGGTACTAGACTGGGTTTCTAAAATTTAAACTTGTCAACGCAGTGCAAAGGGTGTCCAAGTTATTTCCTACAGCTGTTTCTTCGCTTCAAAACAAAACCAAACCTGCTCCTTAAAAATGGTTTTATTCTGTCATGGAATGTTCAAACACAATGGCATAAATATATTGACACAATGGTTAAAACATTAACCCCAGTGAAACTCCTGGTGTGTTAATTCAACAGAACCTGGCCCTGCCTTTCTGGGAAGAGCTGAGTCACCCCCTGATTGCAGGATGCGTTCAAATCCTTGCGCCGCACCCCCCCCCCCCCCCCATCTAGGGACCACCACCAGGACTGAACCTTTAGTACAGAGCTTTTCTTAACCAAAGAGTGTTCTTCTTTCCTCTTTTAGGCCAATCTCAAGGCTCAGGAAAACAGAATGGAGAAAGAGATGGGGTATGTAAAGTCTCAGTGCTGAACTCACGGGGGAGGGGGGGGGCGTCCCTTTCCAGGCAAAAGGCCATTAAACTATTCCTCTCATTAAAGTTGATTCTGGTGTAGATGGCAAGATAGGAGCTGGTTCCTCTTCTGACTGCCACTCCCTCTACCCTCGGCATTGTCAATCACCCTTTTTCTTGCTTCCAGCCCAGGGCTCTTAAACTATTCTTGCTATAAACTATTCTTGCTATTTAATAATCCTCTCTCTCTCTCAAAGTTGCTAACCCCTTATGAGATTGGTTGAAACTCACAAGAGAGAGCTGGGACAGCCTGAACAGGATCGAGCAATTGGAGATGTCTGGGCTTTTTCCTGCTGCCTGGGGAAGTTCAATTGAGGCTGTGGGGTGGGAAAAGGTATAGCCAATGTCACACAAAATTATCCAGGGAATACCAATTCACACCACCTCTCACCAGACTAAGATCTGGGTGACCTTTGGAGGAACTTGATCAAGCTCTGTAGGGTTTCAGGCTCCTCAGCAAACAGGAGGTGTGTGCCCATCTGGAACTCTTCACCACCGGCACTGAGGGGTTTTCAAGCTGGCAGGAGGAACAAGGGATCTCTTCTCCCGCCTCCTTATCCCTTTTGACATTCATGTTCTATGCAGAATTTCACCTGACAAAATTAAAGCTTGAAAATTCCTGGCCTAGGTGTTTTCTAACTTTCCTTCCAGACCTAACAATCTATGGTTCTGTGAGGCAATCGTCCACAGAAACAGACAGCTGTCTCCCTCCGGGTATTGCCCCCTCAACCATGCTGATCCGGAAGTTGCTGGAGGGTTCACACCTCTTCCTTGGAGTCAGGACTACAAATCTGTCTCTGCCAAATGACTGAGAAGCCACCTCCATCTTCTGCACATCCTCAGATCAGAGGGGACCCTCGGTGTCCCTGGAATTCTGCCAAAGGCTTATGCAGACCAAGCTAGCTGCAGACAGCAGGGGTCTGGGAGGAAAGGCCACCTCAGGCATCACACCCAGGCTGGGCCCCTCATGGCACTGCCTGGTTTGTGATGGAACTAAAGACAGTTTCCTTTCAGGTGTTGCTCTGGGATTTCCAAGTCCGTGAGAAGGTAATATTAAATTGGCAAGGGGTAGGCATAACCTGATGGAGTGGGTGTTCTCAATCTGGAGCCTTGGTGTCCAAAAGCACTAGATTCATTATTCTGACTTCCCTTCATTCTAGCTTATTCCACGTTTCTGGGCCTCAGCCCCTTCACAGGTCAAACAAGTGACGAGGTGACATCGTGTGTGTTGATCGCGCGGCACAGGGCCTGACACTGCAAATATAATGATCTTTTCTTGCAGCCACTTTGCACTAAGTGAACACCTGGCTCGCCTTAAAATGTGATGAGTCATAAAAGGGGCCAAAAAAGTGAAGGGGCTCAAAGTTACCGAGCTGTGTGGATACCCACTGCTTTAGATAGGAAATCCATTCTCCTCTACAAGGGTTTCTCTGCCTGAATTCCCAGGCTCCCCATAACACAGCAAGCAGATTCAAGTGTTCCTAGTTATTCTCATGCTCTGACTCATTCTTTACACCCAGAAGCTGAAAAGTATGCGCACTGTTCAGAAGATCAAGGCCAACCGCCCCCACTCCTCCACCCCTCTCATGGCTAAGGGCAGAGAAAGCCACCTAATAAATCATGCCGATTCACACAAATAGCTCCTTAGCTCCTCCCTGGGCTGAGAACAGACAAGACCAAGAATTGTATGGACTTTGCCTTCCCAGGACATAATAAAAACCTGGTAAGTGTGGACTGGTAGTGACACGTGGTTCTCCTGTGTACCATGAGAGATGAAGGATACCCAGGCGCCACTCAGAATGTTACTCCCTGCAGAGCAGAACTGGCCGAAACAGGGTGCTTACTGCACTTCTCCCGGGGAAATGAAATTAGCTATTTCCCTCCCCCATCCTGTTGAAAGCCCCACAGCAATGTCATGAACCTCCATGACTTATAGGACCTTTATGTGTAAAACCTATTTAACTATTAAATAAGGAAAACCTCATTAAGCAAGAAGGTGCTTGGGGAGGGGAGAACAAACTGATTCAGAAGAGAGAACAGACGTGGAGGGAGAAGAAGGTGTTCATCAACGTATTTCTACCACAGGCCAGGCACTACTCAGGTTCCTCCTACGAAAGGTGGGAAAGTGAAGCAGCGAGAGCATGGGTGGGGGACCCCAGCCTGCTCCCATTCACATCGTGGCACGGTCGCTTGGACAAATTATATAGTCTGTCTGCGTCTTGAAGGTAATCGCAAAGCTTCATTCACAGCACTCCTTAAGGATGACACAAATCCCTGTGGGTTGGTGCCCTCACAACACAGCCTGGGGCAGAGGAAATGCTACAGAAGCTGCCCGTTATCCGTAATGTTCCTCATTTAATCTCTCCAAGTCATTCTGATCTTTGTGAGGCAGGCGGGGGCCAAGTTTTATGGCTGAAGAAACCTGGACACAGTTTATCTTGGGTCACACGGGCAGTAAGTGGAAGTATGGGAATTCAGACTCTGCCTCAAATGATCCCAAGTCAACTATGTAAGTAAACACTGATTCATGAAGGTGCCATGAGAGGGCCAGATAACCGGTCAAAGGAGCTGACAGGCTAGGTTGTGGGGTGGCTCCTGAGGCAAGTCCAGAGGGGCCAGCAGGCTGTTTACATGTGGTTGTGGGTGTAGGAGGGCACCTATCTATGGAAACATATTATTTTCTTTTTAAATCAGGACAGAGCCAACTCTGTGAACCCAGTGAGTCCATCGATGCCTTTAAAGAGTGTCTGGAAGATACGTACATACACACATTTCCTACTAAAGTGCTAGCAGACTGTATTCTTAACTTGTTATTTATACTGTACTCTACCCAAAACCTAGCAGGCCTCTAATAAATGGGTGTGATTACCCTTAATGACTATTCCATGTTAGCATGAGGTTAAATTGCATTATCTAGCATTCCTCAAAGTTTGCTCTCCTATGGCTGGATGTTCCTTTAAAAAAAAAAAAAGAAAAGATATCAGACTTAAATAAAACTCTGTTTACTGTGGCTCTTTCCAGGAAATTTCATGGTATATATAAGCATCATAAAGGTTCTGAGAAAATTCTACAGTAAAGAAACCCGATTCCTTTTAATGCAGTATTTCCTAAGCCTACTTGGCCACAGAACACTTTTCTACATAACAGAAACTTTGGGGAATGCTGAAATGACCTGATTAAATTTTGACTTCCCTGAAAGCAAGGGATAATTACCCCCATTTCTGAGGTAAGAAAACAGAAACCCACCCAGTAAGGGGAAGAGCCACTGCTTGACACCCAAGTCTCTACCTCCAAACAAGAAGGCTGGCGTTTCCAACAGAGCTACAGAAGCCACCTCCACGGGCACCGTGTCTTCTGCTTTTCATTTTAAAATTTATACGTAAAAGCAAATGTTAATAAATTAAGTGACTTGGTGAAAATCAGAGCTCCTGAGGAGTGCACAAGGGATGAAGCCTAAGTTCACTTGCTTTTAAAAACATCTGAGTGGGTCACCTGGGTGGCTTACTGGGTTAAGCCTCTGCCTTCGGCTCAGGTCATGATCTCAGGGTCCTCGGATCAAGCCCCGCATCAGGCTCTCTGCTCAGCAGGGAGCCTGCTTCTCCCTCCCTCTCTGCCTTTCTCTCTGCCTACTTGTGATCTCTGTCTGTCAAATAAATAAATAAAATCTTAAAAAAAAAATCTCTAAGTGGAGAAACAAGCTACCACGTTGTCATGACTAGTCTGAGTGCGCACCTGCTTGAGCTAGGACCGGGCCCCACAGCCAACCTTTCCTGGCATTTAGGGTGAGCTGCAGGCATGCAGCTGAGGAGATGCTGTTATTTCAGAGCTCAAAAGCTCAAACAATCTCCACCAGTTCACACTGGCAACGAGCTGGCACACCCCTCCCTGAACCAATGAAAACAAAGACCTGGCCACTTGGTGATTATAATCTCTCTCATTAAATCGACTGTTCAGCAGCAACTCCTATTCTTCCAGAGGAAACAATAGTGGGGGCAGACCTGCTGCAGGATCTGGACACAGGGGTGCTCTCTCCACCAGCACCCCCTCGAACAGTTCTCTGGCATATCTGAGTGTCGGATGGAAGCTCCCCCCTCAACACCCCCCCGCACTTCCAAGTACCTCCTGGCGCAGTCCACCCACTGTTTTGCTGTAAGTAGTAGCATCTGATACAGAGGGGAGTCATCCTGGCCACAGGGCACCAGCCCGGACCTGGGAAGGTGAGCCTGGTTCTCAGCTAGCACCCCCACCCCTCTGCCAGGAACCCAGATCATGTCTCACCAATTACAAAGGTTGCTCAGGGAGTCCTCGTCCAGAGGAACTTAGATGAGCATCTGGAGACCATTAAAGCATGAAGATAGGCATCTTGCCTTAGAAATCAGCATCAAGCCCAAAGTGCGTAATTCCCACAGCAGAGCCCACCACAGGGCAGGAAGCAGGACTACCGGAGGAGGAGAAGGGAGAAAAAGGAGAGTCTATAGGCGTTCTTTTAGCCTCGTTTCCTCCATGGGGTTTAACATACTCTCCTGAATGCTGACATTCACAGGACATTTTTTAAAGCAAAGCAGGACATACAGAAGAATGGCAACTGTGTCTCCCAATTCATATCAACTCAGTAAGAAATGTATTCAGCCCTCCCAGAGCATCAGACCCTGTGCAAGGCACCATGAGGCCGTCACAAGAGTGCCAAGAAGATAAAGAAGGAAAAACAGAACTAACCAGTGGTTTAGAACTGTACTGAGCAGCTGTTACAATGGTGCCTAAGGGGCTGCAGAAGGCTGTGGGGCGGTGACAGGCTGAGAGCATGGGGCCCTCTCCTGCCACTGCCCTCTTTCTCATCCACTCTCCCTGCCAACTCCCCCATGACCTGCTCTCTAGGTCTCTTTGCAGGGAGAGCTGCTGGGACACTTAATGTCTGGATATCTGAAAATTCCTCAGGAATATTTCTGCAGGACTGGTCCGGGAGCAGAACTCTTACTGAGCATGCCAAGACAGAGGCTAGTATCGATTGCCCTAATGCATTCTGGCAAAGGAAACGCACACTCAAAGCGGATCATTTGCCCAGAGCTTTAGAGCATGCCCCAGCGCTGGCCAGGCCTGGCATGGCCTCAAGCACTGACTTGCTCCCTTTGACAGTTGGCGGTGGCAGCTGCTGAGATAAGCCCCAGAGCACCCTGAGGTTTGGATTCTTTTGGTGCCAACCATGATGGTGAAGGGCGCCTCCGGGCCTCACGCACAGGAAGGAAGAAGGTTCTCAAACACTTTCCCCATGGACACGTTCAGGGAAGCTTTCAACCTCGTAAGCTCTGGACACCTAGACTGCTGCACAGAGATGTGCAAGAAACCAGGGGTAGTCCATCCTGCAACTGTGTTTCCTTAGGCATATGCTGTCCACAGGCAGAAGGCAGCCTGCAAAAGACGGTGAGTACCCTGGATTGTGTGCAAAGTTCAAGTCCCAGTCCCCGACTGCCTTGTCACCTGGCACAGGCGAGTGACTCCTCTCTTTATATTTTCTCATCTGTGAATCCAGGGTCAGTACGATTCCTTTCTCATAGGCTGGAGGAGTTAAATTAGCCACCTAAAGTGGTGAGCGTATTAGGTAGGTACCCTATATATCTCAGTCATTTTTAGTATTTTAATATTATTGACACAGGTGAAAGGAACAACTCCATAAAGCCCAAGGAAATGTCCTGTTACAGCAGTAACTCACTTGATGGTCTGGATCTGGATGGAAGGCTAGCCAAAAACAAAAAACAGGGGCGCTTGGGTGGCTCAGTCGTAAATCATCTGCCTTCGGCTCATGTCATGATCCCAGGGTCCTGGGATCGAGCCCCGCATCGGGCTCCCTGCTTGGCGGGAAGCCTGCTTCTCCCTCTCCCACTCCCCCCTGCTTGCGTTCCCTCTCTTGCTGTGTCTCTGTCAAATAAATAAATAAAATCTTAAAAAGAAAAACAACAAAGAAACACATAACAAACAACAAAACAACAAAAACCCACAACAACAACAAAACAAAGCCAAAAAAACCTAAAGCAGATTGAAGGAACTTCTATGTTGATGGCAATACTCTATCTTTTCAAGAATAGCACGAAGAATTTTTTTTTTTTCAGATGTAAAACGGGTAAGTGCAAGAAACTTCTCTCCTTAGGGAAATTCACCAGATGGAAGCTCTTTTCGAAGGAATTTCAAAATTTATAAACGTAGCACAAATAGGGTCAGGTGTAATCCTGTATCGGTTGTCATCACATTCTTGATGGCCCTTGAGGCCCAGTCAGCCTGAGTTCCAGTGGTATTTTATTAGCTCCAGGAATTGCATTTCAGAACATGTTTTGAAGGAAAATGTCACAAGCTTATCTTTGCAGGGGCCAAGGCAGCAATCAAAGAATCAGCTCATGACTCATGTTATATCCCTCATCCAAGCACGTTTCCCACTGCAATCTCCTGGCTGCTGGAGGGGTTTGGGGAAAAGGTGTGAGCGTTCATCCCTCCTAAATCACGTGAATTCAGCTCTAATTTCACAGCTGCCTGCCCTTGCCACAGTAATGGAAGTTTTGTTTGTACTGGCTTCTACATGCAATCTGGAAACAGCAAAATGTGGCAGAAGTGGCATATTTGGGATATCAAAAATGTTGCAAACGCATGAAAATGAATACCTATGACTTAATGAAATCTGTGGCCTTAATGTGTGTTTGCTAAGAAAATGAAACTTAGGTGCCTCCTTTAAGCAGAATGAAAGGGGGGAAAACGCATGAATAAATAAATGTTTATAGAAAGTATGTGTCATCGATGCAAATCACAATTTCTAAGATACTTTCAATTATCGGAATTTACTACTGAAGAGACTTCGTAATTTTAGAACTATGGTTGAGGATTAAAGGTGATACATCTTAGCAGGCGGATCATTTTACCCTCCTTGGAAAACAGGAGGATGGAAGTGGGGGGAGGGGCAGATTGCCTGGTTCCGAATGCAGCTGTTACTTAATTGGGTGACCTTGGGTAAGTCTCTACACGTCCATTTCCTCATCCATAAAATGGGGATAATAAAACTACCAAAGTCATGGTGTTGCTATAAGGATTAAGTGAGTTAGCATTTTTTTAAATATTTAAATTAAATCTGTGCTATGGCACATTTCTATATAAATATTAGCAGCTGCTATTATTATTGCTATTATTACCATTATCATTATCAGGCTTATCATCAGATTCTCCCATTCTTCTTCCTACAGGCTGCCCTACAGGTTGCTTCCATCAGCAACATCAATAGGAACATTTTAAGGCCAGAGATGTCTTCTCCAGAACATCATTATAGCATTTCCTTAACCGCTGGGCTGTATTAACATTAAGACTGAAAAGTCCCCTTGAAAGGGAGTTCTGAGGGGAGCCTGGGTGGCTCAGTGGGTTAAGCCTCTGCCTTCGGCTCAGGTCATGATCTCAGGGTCCTGGGATCGAGTCCTGCATTGGGCTCTCTGCTGGGCGGCGAGCCTGCTTCCTCCTCTCTCTCTCTCTCTCTCTCTTGGCCTGCCTCTCTGCCTACTTGTGATCTCCCTCTCTGTCAAATAAATAAATAAAATCTTAAAAAAAAAAAAAAAGAAAGAAAGAAAATGACTTTTGGGGATGTTACTCCCAGAGAAGGAGTAGTAATTTATTACTGAGCACGCCCAGTTCCCAGAGAGAGAAGACTAATGAGCCAGTCCCCAAGCACCCAGAGAGTTTTCATTTTAGCACTGAGGAGGTTACTGCCTTCAATATTTTCAATTCATGCTAGTGTGGACCCTGGATATGGTTCTTCAAACATAATGTGTCTAAAACATGCCAACAAATTCCTTTCCTCTTCTTCCTGAACATGCCCATCTCCCTTACTTCAGTAAATGCCTCCACCATCTTCCCCAAACCCAGGCAACATCCTCCTTCTCTTCCCCTCACACTCCCATTCAATCCTCAGGCAGATCCTATTGCTGCCACTCCCTAAGCACACCCTGAATGCTTCCTCTCTTCTCCACTGCCACTGCCTTGGCCTGACGACCGTCCATAACTTCCTAAATGACGTCCCCATTGTTAATCTTGATAGTCTCCAACGAATTATCCACACAATACTCTAAGTCATCATTTAAAAAACAATAATTAAAGGCTACAGCTCTTGACATCCCTTGTTGGCTTCTAACTAAGACTTCAAATTAAATTCAAACCCTTTACTGTGTCCTGAAGAAGTCTTCTACCAGGGGTCTCAAGGATGGCCCCAGACCCACAGCATCTGTGTATGCGAATTCCCAGACCCTACCCCAGACCTACTGGATCTCCAAGTGTGAGGCCCAGCAGGTTGGCTGTTACCAAGCCCCTGGGTGATGGTGACGAACGCCTGTTGGAGAACCAGTGCTTTGTGTGATCTGGCTCTCCTCTTCTCTGATTCCACTCCAGGCAAATGGGCTTCTTTGCAATTTCTTTACTGTGCCAAGGTCTCTTCTATTTCAGGTCCTACACAGTCTGCTCCTGCAGCCTGGAATTTTCCACCTCTCTTCTCATCCTCCCTCTCAGACGCTTGCTCTGACCACTCTCACATAGATTTCTGCCTCCACCTTAAATTCTCTGATTGTTTTCTTCATAGTGCTCCCTATCACTAGCTGTTTCCTCTCTTTTTGTTCTGGCTTACATATTCTTCTCTGGCCCTTCCACTAGTCTATAACCTCCACAATGCCTTTGTTACTATATGTGCAATGAATACTACAGTGCTTGGGACATAGCAGATGATCACTCTGAGGGCTCAAATGCACTATTACCCCATGGTAGAGCACAGGGAGACCCAATGTGCGGCATCTGCCCCCAGCCCACCATTTGTATGAGGCAAACATTGCCATTTGACCTCCATAGTCCTTCCCCCTTACACCTGGCTATGGCTTCAGAATTTGTCATGACACTTCACTCCAAGCATCCACCAAAAAAAAAAAAAAAAAAAAAAAAGTCAAAGTTATTACTTGCAGTGGACATGAAGAAAGATGTTCATCAATTTTCTAAATATTATTTCCATAATTTAATTGCTAATATTATTTATGTGACTGACATTGTGCTAATATTTTGTAAGCATTATCTTATGTATAAACCCTATGTAGAATATCCAATAATGATGCCCACTGACAGATGAAAAACTGAGTTGCAACATAATGCCAGCTGCCCAAGTTCCCACAGTGAGTGGCCAAGAGGGGACCTCAACCCAAGAGGGCCTAGCTGCGGGCCTGAGTTCACTGAGAAACCCTTTCACTACAGTGAGAATAGCAGGTGGTATGAAGTCATCAGTGAGAAGCAGGAGCAGAGCACCTTGCCCAGGCAGAGATGCCAGAGGGAATTCTGGAGGAGCTCTGAGGCGTAAGTGAGTCAAGCACATAAAAGTAAAGCGGCAGGTAAGCAGAGGCATGATCCCTTTACTCAACTTACTTCTTTTTTTAAATTTTATTATTGTTATTTTTTTAGAGACAGAGAAAGAGGAGGGCAGTGGGACAGAGAGAATCTTATGTAGGCTCCACGCCCAGCACAGGGCCCCACTCAGGGCTTCATGTCATGACTCTGAGATTATGACCTGACCTGAAATCAAGACTGGGTGCTTAACCGACAGCCACCAGGCAGCCCCACACCTACTCCTTTTTTTCTTTTTTTTAATTTAAAGATTTTATTTATTTGACACAGAGAGAGGGAGATCACAAGTAGGCAGAGAGGCAGGCAGAGGGGGAAGCAGGCTCCCTGCTGAGCAGAGAGCCTGATGTGGGGCTCGATCCCAGGATCCTGACACCATGACCTAAGCCGAAGGCAGATGCTTAACCCACTGAACCAGGCAGGCACCCCGTCACCGACTCCTTTCTTTTCTTTTCTTTTTTTTTTTTTTTTTAAGATTTTATTTATTTGACAGAGAGAAAGGGATCACAAGTAGGCGAGAGAGAGAGAGAGAGAGAGAGACAAGGAGAAGCAGGCTCCCTGCTGAGCAGAGAGCCCGATGTGGGGCTCGATCCCAGGACCCTGAGATCATGACCTGAGCCGAAGGCAGAGGCTTAACCCACTGAGCCACCCAGGCGCCCACCGACTCCTTTCTTAAGAGAGGTCTTATTTGGGAAGAGGGGAGCTTTGGTAAAATGACATCTGGCTGAGCGGTGTTGTATTCAGGAACCGTACTGCTGGCTGCTCTCACCTCGGGCATGTCTTCAATGATGATCTTCTTTTTGGATACGGGCAGCATAGCTGATCTCTGTGAAGTTTATTGGTATGAGGGCTGGAGTGTAGTGGCAGGGCGGAAAAGATCTCCAGAGGAAGGCCTTTCAAGTTTTACTTAGGCCCCCGCTGATCTGATCAGCGTCTCCTGGGCCAGTAATCCTTGTAGGCGATGAGGTAGGTTATTGTTGGAAGTGTACTGTTCGTGTGAAAAATGTGATGGCAGAAAATATTTGGAAACCATACATTATTAAAGTATTTTAATAAAAGTAAGTGTTTATACTAAATATCCCCTCTGAGTGTGATCCAAAAGGAAAAAAAAAAGTGTTTCTCAGTTGATATGCACTAAAGGGAACTCTGCATGGAGGTGGGAATTACAGCATAGCCTTCACTTCCCTGGCAACTGACTGATGTCACACACAGGATGGAGACCGTCCTGGTGGGGCCAGGATTCAGCTGGGAGGTACTGGGTCTTGAATCAAGTGTAAAACTGACTTGATACTTAGGAAATACTTTTTAAGACTAATTTTACTTAAATTGATTTTCAAAGGAAGTGCTTAAAGCAAATCAGAAGGTTGTTTTCTAATATTTTAGCCAGAAATGGATGTAGAAATCTCATATAATTCACAAAATTGAGCTTGACATGATGCCATGCCTCCATGGAAAGAACAAAGAATTCTCAATGTGGAGAAGAGATCATCTCATGTGAGATCCAGGGCTTTTATATGAGAGTTTCTGGAAGTATCATTCCCAGATGAGCATCAGCGTCCCCTCAAAGGGGTCCTAAAAAGCCAGATTTGGGGTCCTGCCCAGAACTACTGAATCAGTTTCTGAGGGCAGGGCTCTGGAATCTGAAGTTTCAGTGTTTCCCAGAGAATTTTTAATTGAAACCATTTTTGGGTAGAATCTGCACAAAGCAACAAGGAAATGTGCCTTGACGATCTAGGAGCAGGTAATTCTTGAGCATCATTACGGCTTAGTGAATAATTTAGACCATAATTACGTACTAGGCCCATAGGTTACAAGGAGTATCAATGCAAACAGGGGCATTTAAGACATTTGCATGTGCTCTGAGGGAAGCAAAACAGTGTCATATAGTAATACTAGACTTCAGGTTTTCAGAATTCAGCACAATTTTAAAAACTGGGCAAAAGGTCAACACAAGTTGTCTCCTTTACTTTGCCAACAAGGGCAAATAAAAATGCCTCTCTGGTTCCATCATTTCGTAAAAGAAATGGCGTTTCTTCTTTAAGAAGTGACATTTTTAACCCCCAAAAAAGAAATAAAGAAAAAAGAATCTTAGAATAAAAGCAATCCTTTACAGGGGTGCCTGGGGTGGCTCAGTCGGTTGAGCGTCTGCCTTCAGCTCAGGTCATGGCCCCACAGTCCTGGGATGGAAGCCCCGCATCGGGCTCCCTGGTCAGTGGGGTCCTGCTTCTTCCTCTCCACGCCACTCATGCTCTCTCTTGCTATCTCTGTCTCTCAAATAAATAAATAAAATCTTAAAAAAAAAACCCAAACCAAAAGAGTCTTTTACACAGAATACACTGGAAAATGAGTATGAATCATTGAAAATACAAGTCTGTATTTTCCTCTTTCTCATTTTGTCACAGGGTGCACTAAGTCCACCACTGATGCCTGAGAACCTTTCACACAGCGGAGAGACCAAATTCAAAATCAGTTCTATGCTTTGCCCCTTGCTAACGGTAGGCTTTCCCTATCACTTGCACAACTGAGTCATCTTGGCTTCCTCATCTATAAAATAAATGTAATCGTCATGGTAACCACTAATGGCCTAACATGGATTGATCAACTGTCACACAGAATGGGCTGGAAAGATGTCCTCCCTCCCTGGTTTTCCCTCCTTAGGCTTCCCAATCTACTAATCTCCTATGAATCTTGTTGGATGTGAGCTAAAGACTTGCTTCCGACAAAAAGGAGGAAAAGTGGCTGCTTAACTAATGGTCTCCAGCTTTTTTATTTTTTAAGCTTCTTTGTTCTTTCTCTATATTCTGATGGGTTTCCACATGAGGCAGATCCTTGGTATCTGGCTGTTACCAACTCTCTGGAATAGCAGCAGTTCCCTGCCTAGTTTGTTATAAAACAAGGACTACAAGTAAATTCTTGCCATGTGTGTTTAAAATGTTGTCTAGGTCCTTTTTCGCTTTTTTCTTTTATGCCTATTTATGAGTAACTTGTTTCCCGAAAGTAAGAGTGGGCCAGGTGATTATTTGTAAAGGGTGAAGAGGCTTGTTGGGGGGGTGGAGAACTGGAAGAGAGGGGGGCTGCTGTGTGGTACTGTTCCAGGATACCATGCATGTGGCAGTCTATGTGACAGAGTCCTGTTGCTAACTGTGTCACACAAAGTCATACAAAGTGATGGACCTGGGTGGAGGGGGGCACACAGATAAACTGTTCCACAAACAGAGCCTAGGCATGGGCTTCCAAAGAACTTAATAAGAATGTCATAGCTAAATATGCAAAATCTATAAAGAAGTTATCAAACTCAACATCCAAAGAACAAATAATCCAATCAAGAAATGGGCAGGGGACATGAACGGACATTTCTGCAAAGAAGACATCAGATGGCCAACAGACACATGAAAAAGTGCTCCACATCACTCGGCATCAGGGAAATACAAATCAAAACCACAATGATACACCACCTCACACCAGTCAGAATGGCTAAAATTAACAAGTAAGGAAATGACAGATGTTGGTGAGGATGCAGAGAAAGGGGAACCCTCCTCGCTGTTGGTGGGAATGCAAGTTGGTGCAGCCACTCTGGACAACAGCATGGAGGTTCCTCAAAAAGTTGAAAATAGAGCTACCCTGCGACCCAGCAATCGCACTACTGGGTATTTACCCTAAAGATACAAATGTAGTGATCCGAAGGGGCACGTGCATCCAAATGTTTATAGCAGTAATGTCCACAATAGCCAAACTATGGAAAGAACCTAGATGTCCATCAACAGACGAATGGATAAAGAAGATGTGGTATATATATACAATGGAATACTATGCAGCCATCAAAAGAAACGAAATCTTGCCTTTTGCAACAACATGGATGGAACTAGAGGGTATTATGCTGAGTGAAATAAGTCATTCAGAGAAAGACAATTATCATATGATCTCCCTGATATGAAGAATTTGAGAGGCAACATGAGGGGTTTGTGGGGTAGGGAAGGAAAAAATGAAACAAGATGGATTCAGGAAGGAGACAAACCATGAGACTCTTAATCTCACAAAACAAACAGGGTTGCTGGGGGAATAGGCGTAGAGAGAGGGTGGTTGGGTTATGCACATTGGGGAGGGTATGTGCTATGGTGAGTGCTGTGAAGTGTGTAAACCTGGCGATTCACAGACCTGTACCCCTGGGGCTAATAATACATTATATGTTAATTTAAAAAAATGTCATAGCTAATACTTTTTGAGTTTTAGGCCAAGCTCTGTGCTAAGCCCCTTATATGTATCATTGTATTTTCTCCCCCACAATAACCCTACAATTATCATCCCCACTTCCTACACAAGGAAACCAAGAATAAAGAGGTCACCGACTCAAGATCACCCAGCCGGTCAGTGGCCGCAGCAGCATTTGAATCTAGATCTATGGGAAGCTACAGCCTAAACTCAAAACCTGTTGGCTAAAGCAGAAGAAAGCAGAGAACAGAGATCTTGTTTAACACATAAACTTTAAAGGAGGGTTGGTGTCTTCTCTTTCAGTGCTCTTAAAAAGACAGGTGACCAGCTCCGGCTTATGTTTTACTTCTGTGAAGGCAGAAAACAAAAGCACTTCGGAATAACTCGTTCCTCCATTCCTAGAGTGATATTTCTGTTTTCCCGGGGGTAGGAGGCTCTCCTATTCGAGGCTCTCGCAGAATAAGCTGCTGTTATATTTCCTAAAGGGATGACCTCCCTTTCTTCAAGCCGTAATCCCTCATGCCCTGCTGAACTGGACCGAAAGCAGTAGCCAAATATCCTGTCGTCGAGCCTCCTCCAAGGGCAGCTCTGCTGAGTGGTTATTTTGGAAGAGGCTCTAATCGGTCACGTTATGCAGCTTTGCTAAGACTCACTTTATTAGCTACCATCAAGAGCTAATAAAACATGTCAGGAAGTCTCTGTAAGCTGTAAAAACATTTCCAAAGGTCACGGCCGACACTCCGGACTTCAATGACTTTTTAAAGGAAAAGAAAACAGAGGCAGAGGCCCAAGTTTTCAAAAGACAGAACTACCAAAAGCAGTGGGCCCACATGGGCGGTGAAGGGTGGCAGCTCTGTATTCCACCTGCCATTGAATCAACCCGGTCCAGAGGACGTCTTGAAGAAAAGGGCCAAAAGCCACAGAAGGGCAGTGGCGATGGCGGCGAGGAAGGAAAGCAGGACTTACCATACCCTCGTGTGGTAAGAGAAATACTGCATTTCTCTTGGTGATTTCAGTTTGGTGTGGGGGGTGTCTAACAGTCATACTTACCTATGAACAAGTGTAGGTGTAGGTGACAGAGAAGGGACTGATTTTCGATCACCAATAACACAGGAGGCGTTTTTGCTTAACATATGACTTTTTTCCCATTATAAAAGTAAGCCCAGTTTTTAATAAATAGTAGCAGAACATAAAAAAGGAGAAGTAATCCTGTCACCTTAAAAGCAGGGAACAGGGGCGCCTTGGGTGGCTCAGTTGGTTAAGGGACTGCCTTCAGCTCAGATCATGATCCTGGAGTCCCAAGATCGAGTCCCACATCGGGCTCCCTGTCAGCAGGGAGTCTGCTTCTCCCGCTGACCTCTCTTCTCTCATGCTCTCTCTCTCAAATAAATAGATAAAGTCTTAAAAAAAAAAAAAAAGCAAAAACAGAGTTTCAGGTTTTGTGTTTCAGGAGTCATACTTTATCATGTGGGATGTGTCATGACAAATGGCTAGAGCCAGTGGTCCTACTAGCTTGAAAATACTCATAATCATCAAGAGTCCCATTCACCACTGATCGACAGGTCCAGAAGACACAATAACATTTTTATCCTGGTTTAGGATACAGATTTTTGACTTGAAATCTGAACTTGGCGGGGGGAGAGGGAGGGAGGTGGTCCATGGAGTAAGTCAGGATGGCAACTTGCTCAGCAGGAAAAGACCACTGATATACTGGTATGCTCCAGACCAAGAGAGGCAAGTTCTGTCCTGCTTTGGAGCAGTTGCCAACCGGCTCTAGCACAGACTTCACTTGGCTGTCCTTAAAATTGACAGCAGGCTGTGGCAGGGGGTGAAGGGGGTTCCACCACTAACTGGAGATACCGTAGGGTTGAGCTGAGTCAAATAAAATCCTTCTGCTTTTTTTTTTTTTTTTTTTTTCCCCCTCTTCTATTTGCTAAGATGGGCAACACAGAGCAGCAACAAGAGAGCCCCAGACTTCGGAGCTGAATGGAGCAGGGCTGAGCCCCTGCTCTGTCCTGCCTGCTTTCTAACTCCACGCTAGTTCTCTTGCTCCCTTCTGCAGCATGGCACCAATGAAGATAACAGGACTAACCCCAGGGAACACCTGAAGGATTAAATGACCTTGTAGAGCTGGGGGGCGGGGTACTTGGCACCTAGCAAGCATTCAGTAAGTGAGGAATTCACAACAATGTGTTGCTGGCCTGGGAGCTCTTTGAGATTGTGGGTCATGTCTCCTCCTTCAGATCCCCAGTGAGAGGTGCCTGGGAACCCTCCAAGGAGTGGGGGTAGGGGTCTCTACATATGTTCAAGAACGAATGAATTTGGTTTGATTTATTTCACTTTTCTTTCCTGGTACATTCTATTTTTTTTTTCTTCTCCAAAACATTAAGCCACACTTTCTGACACTGACAGAAGGTTAAGGCCATCTGATTCTCTCCTTACTTGTTTAGGAATATTTATCTTTCTTGTATTATTCTTGATAGTCAGCTTTCCTTTCCCCTTCCTCTTTCATGGCTTTCCTCCCTCGGAGAACTGCTCTCTCTTCAGTTACTGGGGTTCTGCTGAGTTTGCCAGTCTGTTATCCTCCCTACCCAAACCTACCCATCCCAATGCCCCAGTTCACATAAACCCAGAATCCTCACTTGGCTTTGAGATGACTTACTCTGTAATAAAGCCCTTTTCCAACAGGTTAGTAAGAGTGAATTTCTGTTGCTTTCAACGAAAAGGCCCTCATTGATCCCTACCTACTTTTTTCCTTTTCTTCCTTTCTAGTCATGTTTCCTTCCTACTGCATCGATGGTTTCCCATATGTCTCCTTGACCATCTACCACCAATCTCCTTCCTCACTGAACATGGCAGAATTTACTCCCTTCTGTGAATAAAAATGAGCCACCCCTCTATTCACAGGTCAGCCTTCCTCCTAACTAGCACAGTGGCTTCCATGAAATTCAGTTACCTTCAAGGCAACCTGATACATTTGCTGAACAAAATGTTAATGTCAGCATCCTAAGTGCCCTAAGACCTGGCTACCACATTAAAATGATAATGCGTGAGGAGAAGTAGCTACCATCTGCTTTAACTCAATTCACGTGACTGTGCGGACAAAGGAAGAGACGTTTAATGACGTGTGCAGGGCCAAACAGCCAATCAGAGGTGAGATCGGAGCGCGGTCTTCTGATACTTGGGTAAGGTGTTTTCACCATCCCACTGGGCAACTTGAAAGGAAATACTATTTTGGATTCTATCCAAGCAATTTACTTGGTGAAGTAGAAAAGCCTCTGTCGTAAGATGGTCACATCTACAAGACAGTCTCATAATAAGGAGATGTAAGGACTGTTCAAAGTAAAAGAGGTCAGGGAAAAAAGAAATGCACGAGGAAGGGAGAGGGGTGTTAAGGAAAAATGCCTGACACCACTTCTTCTAGAGGGAGGTGTGGGACCCTCCAAAATGAAATCATTCCAAGGCCATCGCCAGCCAACACATACGGAATGTAACACATATTGAACATAACACATATTGCACATAAAGATGTGCAGTGAACTGGTTTAAATTTGAAGGTTCCCCACACACAAAAAATAAGCACTGGATAACTGACCCAAAGCAATGAACCCATAAAAGAGTTATTTTAAATTCATATAAAAATATTTAATTTTCTTTTATCCCCAAGGAACAAAAAATCATAGTTTCTTAAAACCTCCTGAGTGACTGAGTGAAGGCAACAGGAAAGGAGATATACAGGCTTTGGGAATACATTGCATAATACATGTAGAGTTCTCCAAAATTTTTTGTTAGATAACACTGTATAAATATCAGATCCCCAAGTATGAACACCAAATGCATATGGCAATGATATGTATCTTTAAATTTCTCTGATCTAAAAATCTGTGTTATAGCAGATATTTTCTAGACAGAGGGGTTGGTTGTCACAGCATCTCGCATATTACTTTAGCTTTAAAAAAATGAATGAAATTAGATCTGCACACTTGACTTTAACCACATAATTAAATCTTGTAAGGCAGTTGCAATTGACAAAACGTGGGCAGATACAGCTTTCTCAATTTTTTTTTTTTAAGATTCTCTAACTCAGAGAACTTTTAAACTGAGGGTGTTGAGAGACAATACTTAACTGTTAAACATGTAGAGCAGGGTGGTCAAATAAATGGTTTCCACGTCATCATGCTCCCCACCACATTTCCAAAGCTGACATGGTTGATTCCCTGCAGCGTTCTTCTCAACTTAGGCCAGTTTCAGGATCTTCTTAACTCAATACAACAAACAGCCATAACCAACAGATAAACACAAAGAAACCCACTTACCATTCCTCTATTAAATGATCCTGGTACTCATGCTCTTATCCAATGACAAGAATTTCCATGGTTCTACTAGTTCGCAAATTCATTAATTATGTGGCTTTCCATAATGAAAAACAGCTATTGGTTACAAGTAGGTCTAAAAATGTGCAAAATGCATGGGCCACTCAATTTCCCTGGCTCTCAAAAATACATAGATGGGTACTCAGGGTCCCTGCACACTTCAACAATCCACTCTAGCACATTCCTTAACATCTCACTCAACTCTGCTTCTGTAACTGAAGTAAAAAATGCCATCAAGCAAGAGACGTAGTATGTTTTTCACATTTTCCAGTTTGAAAAATGGATTTCTTTTCCTCCATTGAAGACATGGGCCCTGACTTCTTCAATTTCCTATCCTCCCCCAAACTAAAAATAAAACCCACAAGCAGGCCTAGGATGAGACCTATGACTATGAGTCTTAGAGAAGTGCCCCGCAATACCATCACTGCAAAAAGGGTTAAGACTGATAATGTAGTTGATCCTTGAAACAGAAGTTTGAACTACACGGGTCCACTAACATGTGGATTGTTTTAGATAAAGACAGTATAGTACTGTAAATGTATTTTCTCTTATGCTTATTTTATTGTAAGAATACAGTACATAATATACATAAAATATGTGTTAATTGGCTGTTTATGTTAATAGTAAGGCTCTGGTCAATAGTAGATCATTAGTAGTTAAGTTTTGGGGGACTCAATGGTACATGAGGATTTTCTACTGTGTGTGGTGGGGAGGGATAAGGACAGCTCCCCTAAACCCCACATTGTTCAAGGGTCAACTGTCTTAACAATCTCATTTAATTCAAGGCTTTTCTTCCATTGAACCATAGCCTTTTTATAGCTAATGCTTACATTAGAAAGAATAACAAAATAAATGCAGGTCATTAGGGTCTCCACTGATTATTATGTAAAGCAATACATTAAAGGGAATACACCCATAATGCCTCAGTATTTTGAAGTCATCACTAACTCTGATTACTTCCTCGTCTGGCTCTGATGAGTGTAAGCCTGTGAAATTTGACTGTATCTCTTTCCTTATTACAATATTCTTTTTTAAAGTTTATAGAACATTCAGGAAATAATTAATAATAATAATAATAACAACAACTGAATTCCCTCCTGAGAAGTGCTTTTATGATTATTTTGTAATTTATAATTACAGTAATTTTTCATGTACAAATAAGTGCTTCAAAAGTACTTGGCAGTTCATGAAATTGACTGGCTCTTTTAGAGCAGGTGAACTATCTTCCCACCAAATGTTCATTAGACCAGAGTTTCTCTACCTCAACTCCATTCACATTTGGGCTGGCTACTTGTAGTGAGAGGCTGTCCTGTGTGGTGTAGGGTATTTAGTTAGTATCCACCTGATAGATGCCACAAGCACCCTCCCACATGTGACAACTAAAAAATGTCTGTAGAGGGACGCCTGGGTGGCTCAGTTGGTTGAGCGGCTGCCTTCGGCTCGGGTCATGATCCCAGCGTCCTGGGATCGAGTCCCACATCGGGCTCCTTGCTCGGCAGGGAGCCTGCTTCTCCCCCTGCCTCTGCTGCCACTCTGCCTGCCTGTGCTCGCTCGTGCTCTCTCCCTCTCTCTCTCTCTCTGGCAAACAAATAAATAAAATCTTTAAAAAAAAATGTCTGTAGACATTGTCAAATGTCTAGAATCCCTGGGGTACAGAAACACTTCCCAGTTGAAATCTCCTACTTCAGGTCACTCATCCAGTGCTTAATGAACTCTTCCCTCTTCTGATAAATGATGCTAAGATAAATTTTATGGCATACCTCCTCTCTATTCAAAAGGTCACCATTCCAGAGCGCCAGGGGTGGCTCATGGGTTAAGCCTCTGCCTTCAGCTCAGGTCATGATCTCAGGGTCCTGGGACAGAGCCCCATATGGGGCTCTCTGCT